>PPHD01028866.1:0-10770 GCA_002909625.1 Bambusicola thoracicus
AGTAGACATTTTGCTTTTGTTAATTATTATCAGGCTTAACAAAAAATATGAAGGAAATGTCAATTTAATTATGTTTAATTACAGTATAGATGTATAAATAAAAAAAATCAACATAAAAATATTTGGGGCTATACACAATTTTACACTGCACATGAATAAAAAGGTTTGTAAAGCAAACACGGATCTATAATCCCACACTTACTAAACAGTAAAATTAACACACTCCCATTTCTCTATGAAAAATATTATGGTGACCTTAAAATTATTTTTTCAAATAATTATTTTGAAAATTCCACATAAAAACAACTGTTTGTTCTGCCAGTGGAGGGCAAAGGACCAAATTAGCAAGATGAGATAAAAAATTGCAAGACAAACATATGGCAGCTAACAGCATGTGAGTTTCCTTTGAACTGAAGTTTAAAAAAATAATAATAATACAAAAAAAATAAATCCACTTAATACTTATGTTGTGTTACCAAAAGATAAAAAACACTATAAGTACTTTTTGTCCTTAGTGAAATGGTAATTTTCATGGACCAATACAGTGAAGGTTCTGTTTCATTTCCTCAGAGGAAATAATCATTTATCACACTGAGATACATATTTAATGCATTTGGTCAGGAATAAACACTACTGATAACTTGCTATCACTGCATAGTTCTTCTCTGCAAGAAATTGCAAAGCAGCAAAACTGCAACTGTATAACAATGTCACATATTAACAAATCTCATACTTTGTTATGGTCCCACACCACACTGTTATCTCTAGAATGGAAACATGTGGATCTGAATTATGGACTGTTCAGTGGATAAAGAACTGGTTGGACGGTAGCAGCCAGAGACCTGCAGTCAACAGGTCTACATCCAGGTGGCAGCCAGTGATGAGTGGCATCCCCTAGGGGTCCAACTTGGTACTGGTAATCTTCAGCATCTGTATTGATGATGAAGATAGTGAGATTGAGCGTGTACCCTCATCAAGTTTACTGGTGATGCCAAACTGAGTGGTGCAGTTGATAAAATAGAAGGAAGAGATGCTATCCAAAGGAATATGGAAAGGCTTGAAAAGTGGACCCACATGAAGCTAATGGAGTTCAACAAGGTCAAGTGCAAAGCGTTGCTCTTGGGTCAGGGCAATCCCAGATACAAGTACAGACCGAAAGAAGAACTCATTGGGAGCAGACCTATGGAGAAGGTTTGGGGGGTTGTGGTGGATCAAGAGCACGATGCAAGCCAGCAGTGTGCTTTTGCAGCCCATGAGGCCAATGGTATCTTGAGCTGCATCAAAATAAAGTGGCCAGCAGAAAGAGGGAAGGCATTGTCCCCCTTTACTCTGCTGTTGTTAGACCCCAACTGGAGTACTGTGTCCAGGTCTGGGGCCTCCAGCACAAGATGTGGAACTGTTAGAGTGGGTTCAGTTGAGACTATGAGGGTGATCAGAGGTCTGGAGCACCTCTTCTACAAAGAGAGGCTGAGGCGACTGTGCTTTAGGGTAGTATGGTTAGGTTGTGGTTGGACTCAATGATCTTTAAGATCTTTTCCAACCTGACCAATTCTAAGATTCTATAATTCTGTGATTCTATGATTCAGGGAAGCCTCCTTTGTGGCCTTCCACTACTTAAAGTGAGCTTACAAAAAGGAGGGAGACTGACTTTTTACACAGGAAGGTAGTGATAAGACAAGGAGGAATGCTTATAAACGAGAAGAGGGGAGATTTAGCTTAGATGTTAGGGGAAAATTCTTTACTTAGAGGGCAGTGTGGCACTGGCACAGGCTGCCCAGAGAAGCTGTAGATGCCCCATTCCTGAACGTATTCAAAATCAGTTTGGCTGGGAACCTGGGGAGTTTGATCTGGTGCCTGATTTAGAGGTTGTCAACCTGGCCCCCAGAAGGGCAGCTGGAACTAGATGATCTTTAAGCTCCCTTCCACTCCAAACCATTCTATGATTCTATGACTCTTAAACTGATCCCATGCAGTTGATTACAATTGTTGGTTTTACCTGCTCTAGTAAGGATCTATGAAGATCACACCTATGCAAATATATTCACTTCCCCAAGTCAGTCTTCCTGAATGTGAATACTGTAAGTGACTTAGGGAGATGTTTCCCATTATTTTGAGAAACTTGGGGTAAGGTCCATCTCAGTTATCACAGGAAGGGATGGCCTGTCTTTGGAGAACATCTATAGCCCTTCTTTTATTTTATGGGGAGATGTTAGTCGTCTCACCTTATTTTTTTTTTTTTTTTTTTTCTTTTTCTCTTCTTCTTTCTTTTTTCAGTCATCCAAATTGGATGTTTACTTACCTCCCTGAAACTAACATTTAATCTTACGAGAAAACAGAGACTGAATTTAAGGCAGGATGCTTTCAGTCTTTAGAGAAACATGACTTACACAGAACTAAGATAACTCTTTAACACAAATAACTCTAATAATAAAAACGTACTGTGTAATTTTCTTCGTGAAATTACCAGAATTCTATCTTCTAAATTTGTGTTAGTCTGTGCTCATAATGAGAAGCAATAGCCTTCTGAATAAACTACCTAAAAATATAAATATTTGCCTTAATGCACTGAATAATTAATAATCAAAAGAGAGGGGATATTTATTTTATAAGAAAGAAAATACTGGAAGCTACTGAAAATTTACACTAAAAATCCTGCAAAAGAAAGTTTTACAAGTTAGCATGCTCTGAAACATCTCAAAGCAGTTAAATCTGAAAATTTCCATATGCTACTCAAATCATAGCAAAGCAGAGAATTTGGCCACTGTAGACCATTTGGCAAATGTTTATCATGCTCTTTACAGCACTAATGAAATCAAGATGAAAGCAGAAAAGGACTATATGAGTAAGATAATCACATTATCACACTGGGAGCTCTAAAGAAACAGAGAAAGGGCCCAAACAGGGAAAGCTGTGTGTATGCCTAGGAGAAGATGCTGCAGGGAACTTATGGAGTAGAAGAGGCAACAACAGAAGTCCCAGACAAGTTTAGGACAAAAAATGAAGTCCTGGTATACCACATCAAGTAATACTTCCATCAGACTTCTCTTGTTGTCCTGAGATCTACTCAGCATACACCTAGAATATCGATCCCAGTATATGTTACTGATCCACCAATGAAACCATATTATGCCATACCATACCCTACATAGCTATGTGACAGCTTTTTTTAATATACAACCAGAAAACAAGTAGTGTCCTTAAAAAGATATTTAAGTTCCTCTAAAACCATTTTTTTTTAAATGAGTCCACTGAAGTTTCTTAAGTTGTAAACAGTATATTATCTTCCATTGTCTACAAATCACATTTTACTTTCCCTCTTAAAATCTGATTTGATGAGTAGTTAGTGAACTTAATTTGAGGTAAAATTTGCTCACTCCATATTTACACTTTGACTGCTTCAACTAATTTACAAATTAGGCAAATGATTATAGTATAAAAACAAAATATCATCTACCTTACACCTATCACTAAAACAGTTGAATTTTAAGCTTTTTACCACAGGGTATCATTTGAGAGGCAAAAATTAATTTTCTTTTCATCAAACCCCTGCCTGTGAAACTCCAGTTCTGCATTACATATGGGAATTTGTCTATCAGCAGTCAGACACACAGCACATTTTAGATAGGCGAAGAAACAAAGCTTATCTCCAAATTTCTTATTTTTACTTTTTATCTTTACCCAACATTTTCTCTTGCTTCTCAGCTGAAAGAGCTGTCGTGCTTCCAGTCTCTTCTTTACCTTGACGTCCTTCCTTAGTGGTATTTCTGAATGAGTTTAGCCTTCAAAATCAACAGAAAAAAAGTCTCCCTAGCAGTAAAGGTGTTATTTCTTTGGATAATTCACAGATACATTTAAATAGAGGATGTATTTATCCTTTATTTTTAAGTGTAAACTTAAAATGGAGTTGTTCAAAAAGCTGATTGAAAGTTTGAAAGCAAAAACATCTAGCCAAATTCTAAGTCAAGAGTAAACAACCATTTTCTTTATCAGGTTCTTTTCATCGCTGCTTTGCTGTCATGATACATAATTCAGAAATCTAACAATTTAACTTATCTCATTTCCTTAAGGGTTTTTAACTTCTCAGGGAAAAATAGCAACAAAAACCTATGTCAAAAAGCCGCATCTAAAACTTTTAAGATGCATCAAAGGACTGAAATTATACACGACAATGCTAAAGACTGACAGAATGCAACAAAGCTTTTATTTTAGCATCCAATTTTCTGAGAATTAAAGAGCAAGTATCAGAGTGGTAGCACTATTGAAATGAAAGTTGAAAACTGTCAACTTTTGATAAGAAGATCATTTTTAAAGAGCTAGAAACCAGTCAAACATCTTCAAGTCAATCAAGAGTAAATTAACTTAAGCCTTCAGGGTTACATGAATCATGTACACACTAAAATACACAGAGATAATCTTTGTATTTGATTTTGTGTTAAGAGTCAGTTTACTGCTTACAGAAAGGCAGAAGAGGCTATTACGTTAATCCAAATTCCGTAGAATACAGATTCAAGGAAATATCTTCTTTTGTTTGAGTAAAGGAACATACTGTTTACTTGAGCTGTTAATTTCATTTTTTTCATGCAGTGAGTTCTGAAATCTACTGTGGCAAATTATGCATGGCACAGGTCAGTCTTTTAACAAGCAGCCTTGTGAATGATCTCTATGGCTTTAGACTCTTCAGATGAAAGACTACAGTTATCCAGATGTCTAATTATGTAGCACAACCTTGTTTGAAGGCAAAACAAATGAAAGACAAAAGAAGGAAAGACATTGCTTCATCAGGCTTCTAGGTAATTGTACAGAAAAGGAAAGTGGGAGAATATGAAGAAATAAGAAATAAGAGGTATTTAAAAGTGCAGGTTCTTAATTTATTTTGGCTACACTGTTTAACAAATCTTTCTTATCTTTCAGTGTGTATTTTTTTTCTTATAATACTTTATCACCTGCTGTTTGAAATTGTCTTTTACTTAAAATGAAAGGAAGATTACTCACCCTACATTTCTTTTAAATGGGATGCCATACTCAAATTCACACCATGAGCACACTTTTTTTGTATTGGTGTTTGCACGCAGATGTTGGTGGAGAAAGCATTTCACCTAAATGCCTTTTGCATCAGCAGAAGTTAAGTGTCACCTTATCTTCTGTCATAAAATGCAGTAATAAAAATGGCTGTGATTAGTATAAGATTCTCAATTCCTTCTAAGCCCAAGTCTCCTGGTAGGATGAACTCTGAAGAACAGGTAAAGGAAAGCTAGTGAATGAGCATGTCAGCAAGCAATACATACAAATAAAGGAACTTTATTTCTTTATCTTAGGTACTTCCCAGACATACATTAACAGTATGAGTAAGATCAGGGAGCTCTGCCACAGTAGCTGACTTTAAAATTCTTTGAGGAAATCTGTACTGCAAAATAAATGCAGCACGCCTCTGAAACAACATTATTGGCTACTAAAAATGTAAACATCAACAATACTAGCCATCTTACTGTTCTAGTTTGACCCAGCAAGCAGCTAAACACCACCTTTTGCTTATTTCCTCCCATCTCAGTAGGATAGGAGACAGAATTGGAAAATTAAGGTTGAACTCGTAAGTTGACATAAAAATTATTTACTAACACAGAAAAGGAAAAGAGAAATAAGTGTAACAATTATATATATTATATATAAATATATTTACAAAACAAGTGATATACAACCTGCTGACTGATGCCCAGCCAGTACCCAAGCAGCAGCAGCCCCCACCCTTGGCCAACTCCCCACCATTTTATAGTTTTTTCACATGATGTCATATGGTACGGAACATCCATTTCACCAGTTCAGGTCAGCTGTCTTCCCTCTGTCACCTGCCAGCTCCTTGTGCTCTCCCAGCCCTCTCACTGGTAGGACAGTATGGGAAGCACAAAAACGGAACTGTCCTTGGCTTTGAACAGCACTGCTCATCAACAACTAAAACACTGGTTTATTACTAACATTGCTTTTCTCCTAAAGCCAAAACATAGTGTCATACCAGACACTGAGAAGAAAGTCTACCCTGTCCCAGCTGAAATCAGGACACTTACAGATACTTAGGATTAGTGTATGTGTGTCTGCATATCACAGAATGCAGATCTGTATATGATATATATACAGAATGGCCTGGGTTGAAAAGGACCATAAAGATCATCTAGTTTCAACCCCCCTGCTATGTGCAGGGTCACCAACTGCTGGACCAGGCTGCCCAGAGCTACATCCAGCCTAGCCATGAATGCTTCCAGGGATGGGGCATCCACAATCTCCTTGGGCAACCTGTTCCAGTGCGTCACCACCCTCTGAGTGAAAAACTTCCTCCTAATTTCCAACCTAAACCTCCCCTGTCTCAGGGGAGATTTTAGGTTATCAGGGGAGAAGTTAAAATCATTCTCCCTTGTCCTATCACTGTCCACCCTCATAAACAGCCATTTCGCCTCCTGTTGATATGCTTGCTTCAAGTATTGGAAGGCCACAATGAGGTCTCCCCAGAGCCTTCTCTTCTCCAAGCTAAACAAGCCCAGTTCCCTCAACCTTTCCTCATAGGAGAGGTGCTCCAGCCCTCTGATAATCTTAGAGGCCCTCTTCTGGACCCGCTCCAAGAGCTTCACATCATTTCTGTGCTGGGGGCCCCAGGCCTGGACACAGTACTCCAGATGGAGCCTCACAAGAGCTGAGTAGAAGGGGACAATCACCTCCTTTTCCCTGCTGGCCACCCCTTTTTTAATGCAGGCCAGAACACAGATGGCCTTACGGACTGCAAGCGCACACTTCTGGCTCCTGTCCAGCTTCTCATCTACCAGGACCCCCAAGTCCTTCTCTGCAGGGCTGCTCTCAAGGAGATCTTCCCCCAGTTTGTATAAATACCTGGAATTGCCCTGGCCCAAGTGCAGCACCCTGCACTTGGCCTTACTGAACCTCATTAGGTTTTCATGGGCCCACTTCTCCAGCCTGTCCAGGTCCCTCTGGATGGCTTCCCCTCCTTCCAGTATATTGACTGCACCACTCAGCTTGGTGTCATCCGCAAATTTGCTGAGGATGCAGTCAGTGTGCATCCAGTGGCCTGACATCCTCCTCTGTCAGGCTGCAATCTGAACTAATTGTATAAGCAATAGCAGGACAATCCACTTCTGGTGTTTTCTCACCAGGATCACAGAATCACAGCATAGCTGAGGTTTTAAGGGACTTCTGGAGGTCATCTGATCCAAAATAGACTCTGGGACAGAAGTCAAGAAAGAGGCATTCCACTGGCAAGTCTACAAGTAGTTCCGATGTCTACTTCCATTGGGATGATTTTCAAAGAATCAAGGAACTCACTTTGTCACATACGAGATATGCAATCTCACGCCAATGGAGAGGCTGTCACAGCACAGTCCACAGCCTTCTTCCATTACTGTACTACAAAGTTTTTTTGAAACAGTAGGGCTAATCAATCGGTTTAGATAGCATCAGCTCACACCAAATTACTCACACACACGTAAGCTAACATTGAACAAGTAGTATTGCATTGTAATATATAATATTTCTGCAGAAGGAAGAAGAAAAAAATAATTGGCTATAATACTTTATTTTCAACTTTGCAGTAATGAAAAGCTAAAGCCTGACAAGTTTGGTAAATGTTCTGCCCTTGGCCAGAGAGGTTATCATGACCTCATTTGTTACTTATAAAGGAAAACAAAGATACAGTATTTTTGTTTAGTTGAAATATCTGAACTGCCTGCTAGGATTGCTTTTGATTATAATTATGTAAAGGTCAAGCTGCTTTGACACCATGTGGTTTTGATAAGGTGCTCCCATGGTTAACCTACAAAAAACACTGTGACCTTAATGTTACTATCAGCGCAAGCCTGACAAATATTAAAAAGTGATTTGTGTAGCTAGGAAATATTACATACCAACATGTATCAACAAATCTAGCTGAGACATAAATATATAAATGAAATATTAAAAGGTATGTATTAAGTAGTTGGTTTCTTGGAGTTTCTTCTAAGGCAACGCTGATGAAATGTCTAAATACTATTCTGCTCCACCTTACAATAGGTGAACAAAATGATTGGGAGGAGTTGTGACAAAGCACGTAACAGGATTTGGTTGGTCATTAAAAAAAAAAAAAAAAGGCTAGAAAAGATTATTGGATTCTTATAGAACTGCAATATATTCTGATGTGTCTACGGAACACTATGTCTTTTGTGAGTGAACAAAAGGTTACATGGCACAGGAAGTATCTCCTGTCACTGAATAAGCCTTGAGATTTGTCTGCTTGGAAAGCTGAAGTCTACTTAGTCTCAGTAAAATTAGATACATAACCAGCATACAACTTCTCAATTACATATTACTTGTGTTCTCTGCACTTCCATCAAGTCTGTGTTAGATTTGCTACTAGAGATCAACACTCTGAAAGACAGGAGGCAATAGCTCAGTAGTATCAAATAGTGTCGTGTATCAGTTACTCAGTTACTTCTCAAGATAGAACTCAAGTGTTCAAGAGCAGAAAGTCACCAGAGCCACAGTTTTTCCTTCTATTTTATTTATTTATTTATAACTATGGGAAAAAGCACTAATGAGTAAAAGGTTCTCTTGCCTGAAAGAGACACTTCTGTAGTAGACAAAGTCAATCAGTGGTCAAACAGACCACTGTTTAGCAATGACAACAGAGACGATCTATGCAAGATTTATAAGTATCAATATGATTGAAAACAATCAGGGTTTGTAATGAAACCTAAGGTGAGAAAAACAGTGTTTTGATTTCCTACAGTACTTTAACTACACCATAGATTCTTCAGTAAGTCAAAATTCAAGGAAACTTCTATAATGAAAAATTTACCTCTATCATACTTAAAACTTAACCTGGGATGATGCCCTGAAATTGCTTAAAAAGTGCTTTTCCTCTAGGCTAAGCAAAACTTCCACTGTAGATTCTCCTTCCAGCTAGTAAAGTTCACTGTAGAATTTTGGTATGAACTGAGGCCAGGCAGATTTTCACTGTGGTTTCAAAAGCCAGTTGGCTTATGCTCAGGCAGTGACTAGAAAGGAAAAGTCATACATATTACAGAGAAGTGAAAGGAGCACTTTATAAGAGGCAAGAGTTTTGCCGGACAGGGAAACAATACGCAAGAGAGAAACAAAGAAATTGGATATGAGATGCAAACAGAGGCAAAGGAATAAGAAAGCGTGGGGTTGATGCAAACAGTCTGTAGTGCTATAGTAAGCTGCCCAAGAACAGCTGCAGATAGTGAAGATAGGGCAATATATGGAGAAATAAACTAAATTTAAAAAAATAAATTAAAAATGGTACAGCTATGCGGTGTGGACAGGCACGTTCTCACACCCAATATGAAATTCAGCACAAAATTCTTAAATCTCTAGGTGTTTTTAGAATAACAGACTGCCAGCAAATCCACTGAAAACTGTGTTTAGATGGCCTGGTATTGTAAATCACAGAGAAGACAACCTGCTAATACTATCAATGTCTCCGTTTACTCAGGTGATATAAGACTGTGCTGCATAGCTATGAATGATGACTAGAGAAGACTCATACAAAAAGGTAATACAGTAACATTTACAGCTTCTACCCACCAAATTTTAAAATTACCGAATAAAAAAATACATAAAAATAACGGAGAACACATAAAAGTGATGACAGCCATTTAACATTACACAAGCAAGAGCTATTCAAATGTTTTATCCCCAGACAAAGAATACCTCATAAGAAAGGAGTCAGAGATCTGATACTCAAGGGAATGGGCAGAGGAAAGCACTCACTACTACCGATCACAGGAAACTTAGAGAAGTTTCCACTTTCCTTAAGAATCAAAGGTGTTTGGACCAGAAGTTTGTTCCTTTACATGAGTTTATGAGTGGGGACAATTACGAAAATCTCAATACTACTTACCAAAATTTAACAGAATGACAACTTAAAAATTTGAAAGCTATAAAAATCATCTGACTTAGATGATTACTAAACACAGGCTACCAGAACTTCCCCTTTAGTGTTAACCAGCAGCATCACCAAAATCACTTAACTTGTTCTTCACTGAATTGTATAAAATTCAGTTACTGTGAACCAAGAATAATTATTATGCTGAGTTTGTAGAAGTAAGCTCACTTGTGACTACCTGTAGGAAGTGAAATTCTTCTTTCTCTGGAAAGCACTTCAGCTACTTCCACATTAATATTTTCTATTCCACTAGCATCTGAGCACTCTAACTTTTACAAGTGTCACAAATGTCATTTTCATATGGATTAATCATCTATCAATAACACATTTCATAGCCACAGGTTTTTTAAAAGTTACCTATAATGAAATCATAAACAAAATGCAGAAAAAATATATTCAACTTTTCTATTTTCAGGTACTTTACTGCCAATTCAGACTCCAGTTTTATAATCACTTATTAAATTCTTCATGAAATTCTCTGAAATTCTTCATTATAAGCAAAATATTTCCCAGTGCAAGGTAGCTTCTGAATTTTAAGCAGTTACCAGCACAGAGAGAGAATATGTAACACAAAAGTTTGAAGTATATTGTATTTCTGAACATACACATTAGTCAGAATTTGATGTTAGTTATTTCATCAATTTTGCAATTTTATAAACTGTTTCAAGAGTCCTTTTAAAATATTATGTTTAATTTTGTTCTGGTAACACGTTAAAGCCATGCCAGAACTACGAATAAACATAGTGCACATATTTTTCCATGTCACTGCACTAGTTGTCTAACAATTTTACTCATATTAGCATAATAGTTACAGAATTTCCAAAAGT
>PPHD01028867.1:0-10770 GCA_002909625.1 Bambusicola thoracicus
CGTTTATTAGCTTAATATAATATATAGTGATATACAAAGATTTAACCTGAGTAATACTATTTAATAGGCACAGCTTTTGAAAAATATCCAGTATCTGGACTATGACCATACAGATTCAGAAATAAAAGCTAAGCTTAGGTTTGTTATTAGCTTTTCTATGTAAATTTTATTTGCAGTCATTCGTAAGTGCAGTTTATGAAATCACAAATGCTTTGTATTATTAAAAAAATAAAGAAACAGCAGAAAACAAGAACAAACTAGCAGAAAGTAGATCCTCAAGTTGGTATATAGGACTATATATTTTGTTGAATACTGGTTACCACTAGGTAGATTGTTGTGTTTGTTGTTGTTATATTTATTTCTTCAGGAGCCCTTCAGATTTCACTAGGAGCTATTCTTAGAAGTAGAGCCCTTAAGGTTTGAATCCAGATATTAAAAATCAAAAACTCGATAGCTTACCTGAGAAACAAATCTTGCTCTTTCTTAATCCTTTCTTAATCCACTAAATCACATTTTTCCTTTTCCACAACTATCTACCACTTATTATTTAGCCTTTTAAAGAGAGATTGACTTTTTTTCATTTTAACATGGAAAGTGTAAGTTATATATGAAATGATGTTATCTAAAACAATAAGACATAACTTAGGAAAATAAATCTTTAGGAAAATTCCGGAGGCATAGTTAGAAGTTCTAGTAATCCAGGTCTTCCAGGACATTTGTTGTTATGTGCATTCTTTGTATTTTTTTGAAAGTCTGAAGTATTTTTTTTTTTTAAGTCTGTAATTTGGAGTAGCTTAGAGGAAGTCCCAGTGCCCATGTTTACAAATCTGAAAGTGTAGTGCCTAAGTGAAGGTATTTCTGGGTTCTTTTTGTAGTCAATGGAAAGATCTAGGTTTCACTAGTAAGTAATTTCCTTCATAGATTCATGTATGTGTGTCCTTGACACACAAAATAAGATTATTTAATAATGCTGACCCATTAAAAAAAAAGTCTGGGCACCTCATTTGGATCATTCATTTTCTTCACTCAGCTCATACCACCTCATCTAACTCCCCTGTCACCTGCTGCAATTAACTAATCCACAAGAAAATACATCTAGAGGACACAGATAATTTTATCCTGGAGTTATCTGCAGTTATTTAGAAACTTCTGGCAATGTGTGTATGTACTTACATATGATTTGTTACAGGTTACTCAATAGACAGAAGTGACTAAGAAAAATTGACCCTGTATTATTTTTCAGCTCGTCTGAGAAGATACAGAGAGCAAGAATGTAAAATATCTAAAGAATTCTGTTCAACAAAATAATTTGATCAGATTTCTAAAGATATGTATGCTTTCACCATCTATCAGCATTCCGGGTCAACCAGAGAGGTCCCAGAGAATTGGAGGCTTGCCAGTGTGATGCCCATCTACAAGAAGGAGCATAAGGAGGAGCCAGGGAACTACAGATGCATCAGCCTAACCTCGGTGTCAGAAAGGGTAATGGAGAAGATCATCTTGAGGGATATCATATGACGTGTGGGACAACCCAGGCATCAGGACCAGCCAGCATGGTTTCATGAAGTGTAGGTCCTGCTTGAACAACCTGACCTCATTTTATGATTGAATGACCTGCCTGGTGGACAAGGGAAATATTGACGTGGTCTTCCTATACTTCATCAAAGTCTTCAACACTGCCTCCCACAGTATTCCCCTGGATAAGCTGGCAGCTCATGACTTGGACAGATACATTTTTTTTCTGGGTAAAAACCAGTTGGATGCCAGAGCCCAGAGAGTGGTGGTGAATGGAGTCACATCCACCTAGCAACCGGTCATGAGTAGTGTTACCCAGGGGTTGGTACTGGGGCCTGTCATGGTCAATATATTTATTGATGAGCTGTACAAGGGCACTGAGTGCACCCTCGTTAAGTCTCCAGATGACACCATGTCGGGAGGAAGTGTTGATCTACCTGGGAGTAGGAAGGTCCTACAGAGTGATCTGGACAGGCTGGATAGTTGGGCTGAGGCCAGTGAGATGAAGTGCAACAAGACCAAGTGCCAGGACCTGCACTTTGACCACTACATCCCCAGGCAATGCTACAGTCTTGGGGCATTGTAGCTAGAAAACTGCATGGAAGAGATGAACTTACAGATACTGGGAATGCTGAATCTCTGAGGCTGAGGGAACTGGGACTGTTTAGTCTGGAGAAGAGGAAACTCAGGGGAGATCTTATCATTTTTTATAATTGCCTGACAGGAGGTTGTGGTGAGGTGGGTGTCAGCGTCTTCTCCTGTGTAATTAGTAACAGGACTAGAGGCAATGGCCTCAAGCTATGGCATGGGAGATTCAGGTTGGGTGCTAGGAAAAATATCTTCTCCAAGAGTGATCAGCCACTGAAACAGGCTGCCCAGGGAGGTGGTGGAGTCATCATCCCTTAGGATGTTCAAGAACCATTTAGGTACATGTACTGAGGGGCATGGGAAATTGGTCACAGGTGAATGTTTGGGCTGGATGATCTCAGAAGTCTTTTCCAACCTTGGTGATTCTGTGATTCTATATGTAGAGGTAGAAAATCCTTGTAGTTTACTAATGGCTAAAATAATGAAGTTATGCATCATGTACTTTGCGTTACAATCATATTTTGTGAAACACATCATCAATGAATATCAGCTTTGTTGTGAAGTACACTCATAACGTATTTGACAAACTGATAAAAGAACATGTACATTGGACCATTTACTGCAATTTTTCCCAAAACAAACTTTCATGCTGAAGTTCCTTGGTCTGTCACTACTATAATCAGTTGTAAGGGTGTAAGTGTAGTATTAAGAGTTTAAATATGTTAGTTCAAATGCCCAGAATGGCAGGTATTATGAACTAGAAACTAGCCATAAAAAAAATAGTCAGAAAGGCTTAAGAAAGGATTTCACATAACATACACAACATTTGGTAGAATTTTCATAGCCCCTCAAAAATCGTTATGTCTTTCTCCCTCTAAGTATACATGAATAAAATATAGATGAAATTTTCAAAGTGAAAGTTCAAATACACTTTCTTATATAATTCTCTTTTCATAATCTGTAAATGCAACAGAACTACACCTGCAAAATCAATTTTCCCTTGCCACCAGCTGGCCTATCATTAATGTTGGTATCTCATGGCTCTTAAGACCTATTAACACAGTATATTGCCAAAATAATACTACTTTGAAGATGCATTTCCCAACTAAAAGATCAAATGCTAATAAAGAATGCATTCAGATCTTAAAATTTTATTTGACATTTCAATTACCTGAACAATAAAAAAAATATTGCTAGATCCCATAAATGTATTTGCATGTGACTATTATTTTTTAAATATTTTTCTTTTATTAAATTTGTTCCATTATGCACTTCAGTGGCATTTAGAAACTTGTTGAATCATATAGATCATATCTTTTCTTACATATTATAGAAGGCATTTGAAGTTAATGGTGTCATACATTAGTTATTTTCCCAGTGCAAAGTTTTGTTCAGCCAATTCTTGATGAAATTTTACATCTTCACGAAGTTTTACATTGTACTGTATTATTATAGGACATTATTTTTAGAAACAGTGACATCACTCAAAGTGAATCTACCAAAAATACATTTTTGATTAAGTTTTGGGGAATAATTTACAAGAATGGATTTATTTAACAAATGTAGCTGGTTGTCTGTCTATGGAATAACTCACAATACATAAATAATTAAAACAGATATTCTAGAATGTATTTAGAACCACTCAAATGATATATTTTTAGGCTCTGCTTTTTAATTAGTTTTGGTTTTTAATATGGTCTTCTGCAACTTGAATGGTCATGGACCATTTTAATGAACATCTAAAATACTAAATTTATGTTTATTTATCTCCAAAGTTCATCACAGTTTTTGTTTCTTTTTTTGTTTGTTTGTTTATATGTTTTCCTAGATGAACACAGAATGAATTTTGCCAGACTAGTAAAGCTCTTGAAACACTTTTTCTAAAATCCTGTTTTGCAAATATTCATCAGTATCTCCGACATAGAGTTTCTTTTAATGCTCTTGCCAGTAAAATTCAATCCTTCAAATGTTCCTGCCAAAAAGATCACCAGAGGACCGCACATATTGTCAAAGCAAATTCAATCAAATCTTGGTTGAAAATCTTGTATTATATTTCCTCAGCTGTGTTAAAAGAACAACTCATTCATGTTGTTGCCAAGGCATCCCCAAATAAAATCAAATATTGGAGAAGTTATTTTATATTTAAAGACTCACAATTGTATATTCTTCATTTAACATTGTGTTTTATAGACATACCCTTCACAGTTATGTTATCACAGACAATTCAAGTTATATGTCTCTGAGGTCAGTTATATTTCAAAAATATTATTTGCTTAATACTCTTTTTAATGATATATTGTATACAACGATAAAATATGTGAAACAAATACCAGATTGTCTAAATTGCAGACCAAAACCATGAAAATTATCCTTTTCTCAGAGGCCTGTTTTCACTGGGGGAAAACCTTTAGAGGTGAGGTAGGGAACTATGATCTTCACAGCTAATTATTTACTGATTTGTGACATATTGAGCACAGGATCCTAGAACAGACCTAGAACTCCATCCTTTCAGTTAGCTTCTTGGTGAAAGTCTGTACTGAAGGGGGAAATATTATGTTTTAGAATATTTGGAAGATAGTTCATTAGATGTTACCTTTTCAAAGACCAATGATTTTTTCAGCCCTCTGCGCAACACCAGTGATCCAACCTTTCTGATTAGACTTCCTTGCAGAATGTTGCTAATGTTTCCTTAATGTAACTTCCTTTCTACATTGAAATAGTGGGTTATTTATGCATGACCAGTGCCAGAAGTACATAATTAGAAAGCAAATGGAATCTGAAGTTTTGAAGAGATATGAAATGTAACTATGTACATTACTGCAACTGAGATTACAGACTCAGATAACCTTTTTCAAATTTATTTCCAAATACATTCTCAAAACATGCTGCTCAGTTCTGCTGCAGACTGAACATACACAATACCATGCACTCTAAGTACAGATGGAGCTGACAGATGTCACTGTAAGAATACTCTCTATAATCCTTGATCAATTTTGGTGACTGGTTGAAGAGCTCAAAGACTGGAGGAAAGCACATTTCAATCCAACCATCAAGAAGAGCAAGAAGGAAGATCCAGGGGATTACAGGCTGATCATCTTCATCTCAATCCCCTGGAAGGCAATAAAGAAGATAATGCTGGAAATATTTCAATACACGAGAAGAACAAGAATTTCATCAGAAGTAGTCAGCATGAATGCACCAAGGGGAAGTCATGCTTGATCAACCTGATAAATATCTGATGAAATGACTGGTTTGCTAGATGAAGGGAGAAAGTGATATTGCCTGCCTTGACTTCTTAATGCTTTTGTCATTGTCTCCCATAAAAGGCAGTGCCTTCTTAGCTTATTATCCACAAGAAAAGAAAAAGTACGAAGACAAGATCCTCCCACAGAAACCTCAGGATCATAGAATCACTGAATGGAAGAGAGCTTAAAGGCCATCTAGTTCTAACTTCCTTGCCATGGACAAGGACACCTCCCTTAGATCAGGCTGCCCAGAGCCCCATCCAACCTAGCATTGAGTATCTCCAGGGATGGGGTATTCACAGCTTCTCTAAGCAGTTTGTTTCAGTGCCTCACCAACTGCATAGCAAATAATTTCTTTCTAATATTTAATCTAAAACTTTCTTCTTTTAGTTTATTTATTTATTTATTTATTTCAGCTTGTCCTCTCACTACACTCCTTGATAAAGAATTCCTGAAAGGAGAGAGAGATTAGAGGTCCTGACAGAAGGATTAAACTGTTAAATATTGCTATTCATTCTGGCTCAGTGTTTTGAATTTAATGGTAGAAAAATCTGCATTATACTATTTCAGCATGACGTAAGAGACTAGCTGCTAGCATTACAGCTGTAATGGAAGACTGTATAGCAAAGATGTGAAGACAAAGATTCCTTTCAGAAATCTTGATAATCCCTTGAAAATATTAGGTTCATTACTGCTTCTGGCAAACATTAGCACAGCCTCGAGGATACTCTAAAATCTGCTGGTTTGTAAATGCCTCCAGGGGCCACTGTGCTAAAGTGCAGAGCAATAGGGACATGCCCTTGGCATTTGACATGTAGGAGGGAAGATGAAAAGAATAAGATGACACTAAAGATCAAAGAGTTAATGCAAGGATCAAAAACCAAGAAATTTGTAATCTGTATCAGAACGGGGGCAGCTGAGAGAAAGTTAACAAGTCTGCCAGAGAAGTGATGGGGGAAAGGAAACAATTAAGGAAGACACAGATATCAATAAGAACTTAAATTTCTTTATTAGTCTACTACTCACTGTACATAAATAGTTGCTCACACTTTATCTCTTTTCTAATAATAAAGGCTATTGGTAAATTAAAATACTAGTTGATAAATATAACTTTGAATCTTGATATCATTTCTCTTTTTAAATTTAATTCTTACAGAAGCAGAGCAAAGAAACTGTAAAGCTGCTAAAAGTATTCATACTAAAAACAGCTGATGTCCTTAAAGAGTAAAGTAATTGTTGGCATTGTTTTAAAGCACTGTTAGAGATGATCCAGAGAGCTACATGTTATTGAGCCTTACTTACAAACTTGGTGAACTGACTTGAAGTTGTCTTTTTTAAAGATGAAATTATAAGAAAATGTAGAAAATCATTATACTGCTGTCATTTTCTCTTTGATAAGAGAAATATCATAATTCAATATTCTCTTACTACTCTGTGAAAGTTAACAAGCCACTTTCCTGGGACTGACCCTGATTAATGATGTTACTACTTAGTGCAGATAAACAGTTTGAAAACTACCTTTTAGAAGCAGAAAACAAAATAAAATAAAGTAAAATAAAATAACATAAAAATTAGGAGACCTGAAGGAAAACACAAGGCAAGAGATAGTATATAACTTTGTCACCTCTGCAGTTAGGTTCCTTGTGTAGGATAGCTCAGACTAAGGCTGCAGGAGGCATTGGGATGTACATTTTGCAAGTCCTAAGAATATGCCCTAAATACTAAAGCAGGAAAATATTTTCTGTTAATCTCTCAGTGAGAAGTTTTACTTTGTATACAAAGAAGAAAGTTTGAGAGAATCTTACTTTGGAATGTATTATTCGTCTTGGAAGAAGGCTGCAGTGGCTCAAACGTCAACTACAGTGGTATGAAACTGAGTCTTCTGGGAAATAATAGATACAGATACCAGGTTTCTGATGTAAAAGAGTTAACTGTAGGTAACTCACAACACACTCAAAAAAAGGGAAGTGCACCTGACACTGTTTCTCATCAAAATTTAACATTTTTATCATCCCTCAAGGCACTTATAAATTTTTATGCTGAAGTTTGTTGATTCTTCTAGGAAGATAAAAATGTTAAATTTACATAAAAATATCTTTTCAAGATCTACTTTTCAGATGGTGGTACAGCCCCATGTGATTCCTGCCAGAAAAAATAACAGTTTATTCTCCAATTACAACAAATTCAGTAGAAGGCAGTGACTATCCTGCTGTGGGGCAGCACTGTTAGATGTTACATTGACAGTTTCTGCTGATGGTAAATTGTATTTTTCTATTCTTTTTACATCACCAGTATGGTTTGTCGCGTTAATCCTGTTCTCAAAAAATTTGAATTTGATATTTCACTGGAGTCTGATCTTCTATTTTCACAGAACAAAGAAGTGACTATCTCTATTCACAAGATTAAATTAGAAACATTTGAAATGTTATAACCTTAGCAAATATTAAAATTACTGGGAAAAAAATAAACCTTAAACAAAAAACAGGTGGTGGACATAACAGTCAGTGTCAATGTCACATGAATTGCACATCCTACCTGCATTAATAGAAGTAAAGTCTAGGGGAAATACATTCCAGGGAAAGAGCCATCTTCAATGTGCCTTTTGGTGTATTTCTTCAGGCATACATTTTTCGAGTATCTGTTTGTGCTATCCCCTATTACATTAGAATACAATTTTCAGTAATAAGATAAATATTTTTTTACAAATTTAAATAATACTTATGACATTATCACATTTATATTATTATCACTACTTAATCCTGAACTGTACTGCTAACCAATACCAAGTTTATCAAACAGTTAAAAGATTCTGTTTAACAAAAATATCAAGCCTTCATTTATTTTTCTTTTTAATCAGCAAAAACTAATACTAGCACTCATCTTGAAGGATTAAACAAAACACAGGTTTTTTTTTAAAGGCTTCTGCGCAGTGGCTATCAGCTAACTCCAAAGGTTAACTTTTGTACAAGGGGTTGTAACCATCCTTTGTTTTGATCTCTTTTTGTTCAACCAATTCACATTATTTAATGCTAATATTGATCTACAACTATCACTGACTAACAAATTTAAAGTTTTGTGGTAAAATCTTCTTCTGACTGCGTCACTTATTTTTTGAAAAAGTATCTACAAAAGATACAGCACACAGTAGCTGAAAGGAAAGGAGAGAAATGAAAACTTTTAATGGGAATCCAAACCTTCTATTGAGAGGTTGGACAGGTCATCTTCCTTAACAAGAGAGAGAGGAAGTATTCATTTCTTTTTAAACTGACACTGGCAAGGACAAAATGTGAAATAATTTTATTAAAGGAAAAGACTTGAAATTCTAAAACTAGAGTAATTAACAAGACTGTGATACATGGATAGTAGTTAAACACAGTGCAATCAGCATCACAATGCATACCACAAGTTCACTGGTCACAGTTAGATACATGATGTCATTTTCTATAGCTGAATTACAAGAGTCTTCTGGTAAATACTGTGCTTGTAGTACCTTATCTCATTACGCTTGACTAGTCAAATGGTGTTTACAAGACACATCATCAAAAATTGAAAGAAATTTTGGCCCTGTAGTATAATTTGGAGCTTTGGTTTTGGAAATTGTGGTTTTATATCCTGGCTTCCTCAAACCTGAGTACTTCTTGGCTTTGCAGGTATAATACCAAAATCTGCAATTACATTAAAGACAATTACTGAAGCAGTTTCTTCTTTTTCATCAAAGGGTTTGCAATATGAAGAAAAGTGTCTTTATTGAGTGTTAGGTAGCAGCTACCGAAGAACACTATCTTTGGGGGGAAAAAAAAAAAAAAAAAAAAAAAAAGCAGTTCCTTTGGGCATCTAAGTTTGATCCACATGGAGTCACTCAAATGGAACTCAGAAATGAAAGCTGCTAGTAATAATTTAGGAAATCTTTAATGATCATATTGCCATATATCTTTAGATCATTCAAATTGATTTCTTTCCAATTTTTAGGAAAAAAATATTTTTCAGTAACCATAAAAGGACAAAGGAATGATAGCAAAGTAAAATATGCTTATTTTAATCACAGAGTTCTCCTTCATTCTTTCCTGACATCTAATACAGTGAAAATTCTTATGTGCAAGAACTTAGGCAATATAGGTTTCTAGTTTGAGAAGCCTTGCAGTTGTGATGAAATGATCTTGAAAGGATCTGAAATAGGAAACATACAGAATATCTGAAAAGCCATAGGAAAACTTTTTTTTTTTTTATATAGCCATATTACAAACTATGACATACAAGAGAGCTTTGTTTAATTCCTTTTTGGTGCTCAGTGCCCAGAAAGTTGTTTCATGTGTACACTATTACTTGCAACTCTGGTGTCCTAATCTACTAAAGAGTACAGTATAACTAAAATGAGACAGAGAAAGGAAGGGGGCTGAAAATGCTAGAAATCCTTCTGTAGAATGAGATATTAGATTAGAAGTTTTTAACATAGAGAAGTAGCTGAAGGGACATGATCTTGGTGAATAAAATTATAAAAACCATGAATAAGCAAGTTAGGGAGCAATTATGCACTATTTTATTAAGCAAGAACAAGAGACACTAAATGAAATTATAATCAAGAACATTTTCAGCAAGCAAAGGGAAGTGCTTTTTCACACAGTGTGTAATTAAATTACAGAACTCATAGCCACAGGATGTTGTGAAGGCCAAAGATATAAATGGATTCAAAAAGTGATTATAAGTATGAAAGGAAGTCCATCAGAGACCATTAAAAAAAAGCAAAGGTGATACCCAATGTGAGTCAGAAAACACTTCCACACTGCAGCACTAGAAGATAAAATCCTGTGTTTACCTTGTTCATATACTCCACTTTTCCTAAGTATCTGCTACTGTCAAGGAGAGGCATAAATAGTTACTTCTTCCTGAATCGGTAGATTTTATTGAATCTGTCTATCTGGTAGTACTTTGCTTGACAAAGCAGAAGTGTCAGGTCATCTCTGATTAAAAAAAAAAACATGCCCTCTTCTCTCTCTGGAGGGCGGTTCCATCAGGCTTCTGTCAGATTAAGGTATCTGAAATAGTATTGGTCTGGTGCAGTATAGCTGTCTTGCCACAACCACAGCAGAAAAAGCTAAGTAAATACTGTCTGCCCAGACTTTTGGACAGATTTTCACAAGTGACTGCAGAAAATGTAGTTCAGCCATGGCATTGGTACAACAGAGTGGCACAAATCTTATTCATTATGTCCAAATGATCACAGCTTGTGAGGATAACCAATACATAGAACTTTCCTTAAAGGTTTCACATCAGCAAGAAAGATGTATAACCTAACTTAATGTTTAAGCACTATTTAGTCCTTTGAAGTACACTTATATGAACCAAAGCTCACTGTACGTCATCAGTCCTTCAGCTCCTTTCAACACCTTGAGTCAACCCAGCAGCACTGATAAGTATTATCCCT
>PPHD01028869.1:0-10769 GCA_002909625.1 Bambusicola thoracicus
ACATTTATATTCTGACTAAGACCACACTTTTAACCTTTCTGTTCTTTTGTTGCTTCCAAATGACACAACAGCAGAATCACGGGACATGTCTTCCTTCAGAGATTTACCCCAATGCTATTAAAAGCGTATTTAATTTGGTGGTAGAGTTGGGACCATATAAGGCTCTTACTCTATTCAGGAAAAGTTAACAGTTCCCTGTAGAACTATATAATTCTTCTTTACTTATATTAGGAATAGTTTGATTCTAGTAATACCCTGGCAGTGCAGATCTGGAAAAGACATTCATCATGTCTTTCTACTTCTTCAGTGGGGTTATGCAAAGATGGTATGCAAGAAGGAATCTTAAATGCACTTTTAAAGTTATATGTTACAGAAATTCTGAGAAGTCACAAAGGACCCTTCTGAATTAGCATTCTTAATGAAATCTGCTGTTTATTACTCTGAGAAGGGGCTCTAAAGAGCAAATAAAAAGTCTGGGTGTAGTGACCTAGTGCTTACAGAGTATAACTGCTACAAGACTGATTGCATAATATATTGCCTCTTTCATTGTGAGCCACAAAACAGGTAGAGGCATGGCAGACTAATTTGGTTTATATATTCAGCTGTAAGGCTAGACACTGCATCATTCTTTTCATAAAGCAGGGGCTGGCGGCATGTGGAGCCCGTAGTCATGACAACAATAAGGCAGCTCAGAGCCCGAGCAGCAAGCAAGAAACTCAGTCTTGTCTCCATCCCTTCCTGCTTGTGACCTGACTCTCCTTGCCTACAGAGGCGGGGGTGTGTGCTCATGAATGATCTATTGAACAGAGATGCAGTACTGAAACATGTGCCCACAACAAGCCTTTTAGCAGAATTTCCCACCGTTGCACTAACACTAGCTCTGCTCCACTCCTGCTAGTGGTGACTTCAGCTCAAGCACACAAAGCCTCTTAGCAGCTGCTCTGCTTTGCTGCACAGATTTATTGCTATACAGCAAACACTGGCGATAAAAAGACAAACATCTTGTCTACATTAGGACTCCCATTGCTGCCAGCACTGGTGGAGCTGCAGGAGGAGTGGTGAACACCTTGAACTCCAGCTGGAACCAATGCAAATTACAAATACTCAAAAGTCCTTGAAAATTGAACCCAAGTTGCCTAAGCTGACATTTTATTGGCATGAACAGGCAATATGAAAGCAATATAAGAACTTCTGATGCGCTAAATGATAAAAATGGATTATCTGTACATCTCACATGAAATGAGCACTAGTGATAAAAGAAGGGATCAATTTCAGACAGCAGATCTGTTTTCAGACTGTAGTTCTTTGTTTCTGATGGTATGTAGTGAATCTTGTCACGGTCCATAAAGACCTGGATAATCACATGGTGCTAACATATTCTCCTCTTTTATTCTCATTAGCGTCAAAAGTCAGTTTTGCTCATGAAGTAGTAAAGGAATGACCAGAGACAGTAGTTGGCAAAGGAATAGGGAAAAATTCAGGGGAACTTATTTAGCAATTTATCCTATCATATTTTACTCCAAATGAGAATTTCTACAAGTCCTGTGTGGATTCACTGCTGTGCTTTCTGCATTCCTTTCTCCATGAAGACGAAAATCTTTTAGTATGTTATACATCTGTTTTCTGTTTTTCTTCTTTCACAAAGGATACTAAAATTCACATTGTTGTGTTTGCATTCTACAAACTAAATATGACTATACCAGGAGCTCTTTTCAAGAAGAAAACGTTCAAGACACAGCCCTTATTGGGTAAAGTGATGTTCACTGACTTTTGATATATGAAGGGGTGATTGTTCTGGATTTCCTGGAACCTTGACAAACCATCAGCTCTGATCACTACATCATGATGCTGACTAAGCTGAAGGCTTGACCTTCCAGAGTCAGGCCAGAGAAGAAGACAACCTTTCCCTTGAAACATGATAATGCCGGGCCTTGTGCCCGTTTGAAGGCTATGAAGCACATTGCCAGTCTTGGCTGGATTGTCCTACTGCACCAACCATACAGTCCAGTTATTCTGCCATCTGGCTTCTATCTGTTCAGGTCATGAAAAACAGACTGTGTGGACAACATTTTCCTAGCAATGATTCCATCATAGCTGTTGTGAAACAATGGGTCACCTCTGGTGGTTCCGATTTTTACAAGTGTGGCATGCAGGTTCTTTTTCATTGCTGGCAAAAATGCATAGCCAGTGGTAGTGCTGACTATGTTGAAAAATAGTGTTCTGTATTTGAGAATGTACTCTATCAAATAATGTTATTGTGCTCTTTCTATCTGTTGTAGTTTCCACAGAAATATGTAGGAGCCATTACTTTCAAACTGACCCATGTAGATGCAATAAAGCACTACAATCTAAATTTTTCTAGTACTGGAGTCATCACTGAATTCTAATATTCTTTTGTGACTAACTGCAGATACTGCAGATAGCAATGGCTCATCCACTATGCTTACCTCACTAGATGATGGTGTCCCAGTGGAACATTAAAGACTGGTCTGCTGTTTTAGTATGAAATCACAGTATGAGAGAATCAGAGAATCACAAAATGCCTGCTGTTGGAAGGGACCTCTGGGACTGTCTGGTCTGTCCCCTTCTCAAGAAGGGCCACTAGAGCAGGGTGCTGAAGATATCCAAGGAGGTGACTCCACATCCTCTGGGCAGCCTGTGCCTGTGCTCCATCATCCACACAGCAAAGAAGTGCTGCCAGGTGTTCAGAGGAATCCATTTTATGCCCATTGCCTCTTGTACTGGCACTAAGCATCACAGAAAAAAGCCTGGCTCCATCATTGTTGCACCCTCCTTTCATAGACATAAATTGTTCAGAAAGACTGTCCACTCACCATTGCTACCTCGGGGTAACTGTTGTCAATTCAAGAAACTTCTATAGTCAACCCCCAGAAAGTTATTTGTTGCAAATTAACTGTTGGTGTGTAATTTTAAGATAAAATGTCTGCCACAGTCAGTGGCAGCAGATCAGGCCATAAGACCTCAGTGGAACATTCCTATATATTGCTCTTCTACTTCATATTTGCTTCTGTATCTTTTCCAGTTGCATTCATGCAAACTGTTCAAAAAAATGCCATGAACTTAAAAATACTTCCTAGTGCTCAGTGTGTCAACACATGATTAAGTGGTTCTCACTTTATTAAGGTCATTATTTTCATTATTTGTTTAGGAAAGACACAGTTAGAAATTTAGAAAGTGAGGCTGTGAAATTCTGTGTACAACTATAAGCAAAAGTTGGAAAAATAAAATAACGCGTAACATGCATTTCAACAACACACACCAGAGATGAAAAACAAAATTTCCATCCTGCAATCATTTTGCTGTTGTTACTCAGCTATACCATTTTTATTAGGTAGCAAACTCTATCTGGTGTTTAATGGACCTTTTACCTAGTAAGAAATAAATGTATTGTTTTTATAATTGGAACAAAGAAAAAATTACATTTGAGTTTTGCATCACTAGTTATTTTGGAAGAATTGCAATCTTTCAACTGTAAACATAAAGAAATGAAGTATCAGTATTATACTTACTTGACAAAAAAATATTTTCTTTTAATTTAAAGAAAAACAAACAAACTACCTATGCAAGTTATTGTCAGCAATTCCAGTCACAAAAGCTTAATATTTCACAAAAATGAGCAAAAAGTAAGCAATCATAAGAAAATGAAAATTTTCTTATATAATAGCATTTCTGGAGGGCAATTTTTCTTCAGGTCGGAAAGGGAATAAATGTACTGGATACATTCCGTTTGAAGTATTATAACTGGGTCTCTTTTATAGCTTGTCTTTACAGTCTTGGAAAGATGCAGTTTGGAGAAGTCTAAGGTTTTTACCTTACTACTTCCAGCACCACACTAATGTATCATGTGTGATTAAGGTGTTCAAGCATGATAGGTGGCAGTTAAAGAAATTCAAAGGCGACATCCAGGTATCTTAAAGTAGCTTGGAAGGAATCCTTGACTGTAATGCTGAATTCTCTATCTAAGTTTTGTAAGTCTGTGTGTGTGTGCATGTACAGAGGTTCAGACAGTATCTGAAGTGTGACACATAATGACTTCATTGCTTTCTTTAAGTTTCTTTTCTAGAAGCTATTGCTAAAATAGATACTTCAATTTTTTTTTTGTTTTGTTTTTTTTCTTCTAGATGCAATGGGGCAAACAGTGATGGCAGAACAATAAACCTGTCCATGAAAAGGCAGAGGGTGGAATGCTGGGTGTGTGATGTCTGGCAGATACATGCTGCTGAACGTCTGGAAACCTTCTTTGGCCTTGTTCTGTCATCTGAACATCTAAAGATACCTCACTAGCTGAAGTCAATCTGAGGCTCCGGGAAGGAAACTCTGCTGCTGTGGCTGAAGACACAGGGACATGGATGGGCACTCTGCACTGAGGAAGAGCCCTGTGACATCCCCTGTATTTCTGCACACCCTTTGAGATGAGGACAGCACAGGACTGTAGGCAGAGGGATGCTTCTGGCCACTGTACAACCCCACAATCATATCCTGAGGTTCCTTGTGCCCCACATGTGGCACTGGAGAGCTGGAGTGAAACTGCTGGGGTGGAAACATCTAATTTATCCCTTCTGTGACAGGAAGGGCCAGATGCAAGCCTGGAATTTGGGAAGGTTCATTTTTATTGGTTCTCTATACGAGAGCACCAGCATCTGGATTGAAGCAGAAGAACAAGAAAGGGAAAAAACGCATTGAGCACAAAAATAATTATAAGAACAGGAGTATTAAATAAATGAGCTGTGTCTAAAACACGGTTGGGGATAAAAAGCATGTTAAAATTGTCTGTCTTTAAAGTGAAAGACAAAATAAAATGGTTTCGTTTGCCAGAGGAATAAGATTTTTAAACAAATAACACTCTTTATAGTCAGTCTGTTGATGGAATGTGTACTAAAATGAGAAGTGCTAAAAAAGCGCCAACAAAACAATATGTTATTTCTGCTCATTCAGTGCCACAATCAGTTAATTAAATTTAAGCAAACATGCTAGCAAAGGCAGAGAAAAGCAATTCAGATTAACTGATTTTGTGAAAGTGTAATTTTAAATATACACTGTTACTCATTTTGTAGATTTTTTGTACCATTTTATAAGAATAAATTACTTCATATTAAGTAAAATAATTGATATTTGCACTATATAGCTTATGAAAAAATCTTTCAATGTGCACAAGAGGATACACAGTTGTACATGTATGTGTTTATGCATTTGTGCACATGCTGAGAATGTAGAATCTATAGAAGCATCTGTAGATTTTGGTGGTTTTTTTTCCACAAATGTTAAGGCTGAAAGGTAAAACACATACGGGAAAATAAAGTGATAGAATAACAAATTTAGTCATTGATTTGTTAATGACCAATCATTTTAATCAGAATTATACAATGTGAATATGCTATAGCTTATGTACTTTACCAAAAACACTGAATTTCAAACTTTTCCTTTTTGGCAGAAGAATATGCTGCAACATTTTCCTACAGCACTGTCCTACAGAGACCTATGAGATCTTCAAAACTGTTAACTGAGCTTCACCACACTTCTCTCAGGTAGATATTTGTGGGTAAAAAGAGGATCAGAGTGACCTTGTGATTTGTCAAAATCAATATAAGCATTTCCAGTGGTTTTGCTGGCAAAATTGATTTATTTTTATTATTTTTTTTTTTTTACTACAACATAACTAATGTCAGCAGAAGTGATGCAAACATCTGTAAACTTCAAGTCCAAGATTGGCCACAATGAAGACAGACCGTGCAGAAACTTATTTAGCTATCTACTGCTGAGTACTGCAGCTGACTTATTTGTGCTGAGACTTTTAAAAACAAGTATGTGCATTTTTTTCTTTTTTTTTTTTCTTTTTTCTTATAATAGTCTTGCCTTTCTTCTAATTTAGCCATGACTTAATGCGCTGATGGCCTACTTTTAGATAAGCCAGACAGAAAGAGAAGAGTTAGAAATTTCCCTTGAATTCTTTGTTTTCAGCCTTAGAAGGGTATTTGTTTCCATACATCACCACAAAATTTAATGACTTTATATACAAATATATGTTTTTTTATTGGCCGATGTCTGTCCAGAACTGTACAGAAAAGTAAACAAAAAATGCACTGGCCTTTCTGCAATTCACCAATTCAAATTATTACATGACTACTATGCATTTATAAACAGAGCTCCCTGGTGCTGTTGCTTAGAATGAATGCTTTGTTCTCTATCAGGTACAGATAATTTTTATAAAACCTTAGTTTCAAAGAACAAATCGTAATGAAGCAGAGGATTTTGTACTTCATGGACACATGCTCCACAGATCTGTACACAGGTAGAGTTTTCTTGTGAATACTTGTTCATAGATACTTTCAAAAGGCTCTGCAGCTTATTAATTGCCTTCCTTTATGTACCCTTAAAGTTTTTATGTAACTTGCCGTCCTTCTAGTTCGCTTTTATTACTCTGCCATGTTCCTATTATTATAGCTGTTGTAGAGTGCTGCAGCTTTCCACACTGTCTTTATCTTTATTCACAGTCTTATTCTTGATCTAGTAGCTGAGGGACAGATGCAAAAGTGTTGAGAGTTTGGTTTATCCTTAGCCTTTATTATCGGATACCCACAAGGAAATAAAGCTTTGATCTACTTCCTTAGAAAGCTAATCCTGGTGATTATGTGGAGATAAGTGCAGTGGTAGCTACAGGGATATACGTCTTTAATCTCTTGGTGTTGAATACTTAATCCAGTAAAGATTCTTGGCAGGAAGATTTAAGAAAGAACAAAATAATTAAACTGTTCACAGGCATTGTTTTCAAGAATGAAGATTTGGTAGTACTGCAATATCTCATGCTTAGGGTTTTTGCAAAGGGACACTTAAATGATAAATGTTATCATTACACAACAGCATATTATGAAACTTAATATTTTCACTGTTGCAAACAGTCCAGCTTCTACACTGGAAATCAGAAATTGGTACGTGTAGATATGACTCGCATTGCTATAGTAGTACAGAAATTGTACTGCTTTTTTTTCAGCCTTAGATCCAATTTTAAATTTTTGGTGCAAGATGAATATGATGAGCCATAAAAACAGTGCATAGCTGACTTCAGATTTATCTAAGTACTTCAAACTGAAGCCTTTATCCCAGGTCTAAATGCTGGGCACTGACAACATGGTCTAGTATTAGATATGGAGGTTGGTGGCAGGGGCTGAATACCTTATTTGAGAAAAATGCCTTTCCTTCTGTGTTTTTTGTTTTGTTTTGTTTTGTTTTAATGCCAACGCCAGACTCTCCATCCTAAATCAACCAGATTCTCTCTGTTAAAAGACAGACTAGTAGGTATCTATTACTCACCTGGCTTTTCTTCACTAGAAAATAAGAATAGAGTGATGGGATTTTTAAAAATTGCAAATTTTCCTTTACTGCAAGATAATTACAGAACAAAAAGAATCTAAGGAGAAGCCTTGCTGCTTCTCAGTGGCATTTTAATAAATTTCACAATTTTACTAAATGTGATGCAACTTCACAAGGACATTTTCTTACAGGTTGAATGGCTTGAAGTTATTCAGCTTAATCGCAGGTGGCAACTGATACACGCTTTTTAACAACAGAGGAGAATGAAGACTATAACTGTTAAAGTGACAGTTGTGGAAAATTCCTTCATTATACATATACCACATAGCTTTGAGTTTTGATAGTTTACAGTGATGAGATGGCGATTTAATCTATACTATGCACTGTATATCGTAGAATCATAGAATTACTCAGGTTGGAAGGGATCTCAAGGATCATCAAGTCCAACCGCAGCCTAACCATAGTACCCTAACTCTAACTACCCTCTGCTATATTTAAATTAACAAATATATTAGATGCAGTTCCTGTGCATACACAGAACTGGCTGAAGCGAACAGTGTAGACTAGAAGTAGGATCAAGCTTGCATAAACCATACTTATGCATTACTGGGAAGAAAGTACATGAAGACTATATAAATTATGCCCAACCAGTTATCTACCAATATATGCTTCACCGATCTAATAAAATATTTTGCTTTTTAAGCTTACAAAATTAATTTTGTTTTCCTCCCCTTAAATTTATGTTTAAAGAGGATTTATATAGCATCATGTAAATATTTTAGCATGAAGTCAGAATAGGATGTAATGATTTCAAAGAATTGTAACAACAGTAAGAAGTCATATGTGATTAACTAGAATCCCCCAAAATCCCCAGACTAGAAATATATTGCAATGAATCCTCGTCCATCTATGGATTTCATTGTTGTTACCATGGTATGCATCACACTCACTCAGGTTTGTATCAGTGACAGAGACAAAATTCACAGGTTTTTTTAGTATGTTTGTTTGCTTGCTTGCTTGTTTTCTGCTTTAAGAACCTTGTCATTAGAATGAAAGGAGAACTGCTGTCATGCATAAAGTCTGTGGGCTCCACACATCTGAGTTGAGGTAAACAGCATGATATTTGAAATCGTTATTATCACCCAGCTGTTCACTGGGATCTGAAACATAGACCTTAATTCTGTACTTACAGACTATGGAATTAGTTTATTATAGATATTAGACAATAGTCTCAATAAACTAAGAAATTCTAAACCAGTAATATTCCTGTTTAAATATAAACCTAGGAACAACTTGAGTGGACATGAAAGGAAACCTTTGTTTTCCTTCATTCCTTATTGTAATCATGTCCTGGGTTTAAAGAAAATGAAAACAAGTGCTTTTTCACACAGGCTATACTTTTTTGAAACTCGTTGTCATCGGTTATCATTTATGATAAAAGTGTGAACTTGAGTTCAAAAAGGAGTGAGAAAAACATTCTGGATGAGCTTCTCAGATTACTTGGAAGGATAGCCCAGATGTCGCCTATAGCTCAGGCAGTTGCAAAACCACTGGCTGCCAGATGCTGACAATATCCATGGAAGGGATATTGTCTATAGACAAAGGGGAATGAATCACTCTCTTTGTGTGTTGATTCTCATGTTTTGTTGTTGTTGTTGTTGTTAACTATCAGCTACCAAAGACAAGATTTGCACCTAGGGTGTGATTACATTCTTAATTCAAACTAACCTCCTAAACTGTTCCTTAGCAGAAGATTGAGAGAAAGATGATAACTTCCCGAATCTATTTTATTTCATTCATTTTAACATGCACATATATCAGATGAAATGCCTCCCGGAGGTGTCCATTCCTTTACTATCAAATAAGACAGAATAACTTATACTAAGGCCTTAACCTTTAGGCAAACAGCAACAACAACTACCACTACTGCTACAGCTACTAGATAGATAAACCCAGATCTAAATGATTTTTCATTTTTTGTCTATGGAACTTGAAACTTAAATTCCCTGAAAACATGATAGTTTTCTCAAGGCAATTAGATGTTTCTGTAACAACAACAACAAAGAATAAAAAAAGCTCTTTTAGAAAGCCTCTAATGATCACAAAGTGCAAGATAGCCTTTTGTAATGATAATGAGGACGTGAACATTAAAGAGAAACATCTTGCAAATAAATTATCCAGCACATCCTGTTACAAATTTTCTTGCATATTCCAGTGAAACCTTTGCTAGTTCTAGCTTTCTTTAGTCAGAAGATTAAAAGAAGAAATTAAGAACAATGCAATGTTTGGGATCAATCTGCAATCATTTTTTTTTTTCTTGCTCAAGTCCAAGTAATACCTTTTCTCATTTGTTTTTGGCAATTTACCTCTCACAAGTTCAACTCAATCCCATAACACCATATGGAAAGTAGATTTCTAAATACAATATATTCTCTTCCTCAAAGTAAAGGTTGCTGTGACTTGTACATCAGAATCATACCTTGAATCCATGGGCTGGTATCAATATTTTCAAAAGCTCATTTATAACAACTGAGGCTTTATTTTCTTCCCTGCATCCAACATTCCCTATATGATCTTTGTTTGTCCCTTATGAGACAATCTTTTGAATGTGAGATAATGCGGTGACATCTAGTGCTATCCTTTTGTTTTCATTTTCCTTAGTAAAATACTCACATAGATTTATTTGTACATTGCACTCATTCTTAGTGACCCATCTCCAATACAAAAAAGGTTATAAAACTTCTCCAGGATGAAAAGAAATGTAAGTGAAAAACTGTGAGTGTTATATGAGTTCAGTATGCTCAAAGAGATATTTAGGCCATGGGAACATATAAAGTGTACTCTAGTACCATAATAAATAGGGAGACTTTTCTTATTTCTGTTCTTGTATGTTATATTTTTAGAAGACATTAAGATGTAAATCTTACGGCAATTTCAGAGCCAACATTATTAAATAACCTTTTTGTTGTTGTTGTTATTGCTGGTTTTCATTCATTGAAATGTCAGATTATCTTTATCAATAGTATATCAGTGAAATAAAATTAAGAAACTGAAAATAATTTCAAAGCACTTCATTATAGGAGCCAACTTTATATAAACAGAAGGGTTGTGCGTGCTTTAGCCTGCTGTGCTAACAGCATTCGAAGTAATTTCTTTCTCTGGTTTGCACTAGTCCTGAGCTATTCACACCAGTGGAATTTATTCTACTTATTTAAACTGGAATGAGATATAACTCCTGCTTAATGAATAGTTACTAATTTTCATTGAGAATAAATACATTCTTTGAGAATGCCCTAAAAACCTCAGCTTGAGAATTTGGACAGGACAATATGCTTCCAGGATAATGCAGGGGATGTTCTCTTCTGCCTTCAATTTAGGTAACAACCTTATTGAGAGTTCAGATGGCAATAAGTAATCTCTTCCTGTGAAGTTCCCCTTCT
>PPHD01028870.1:0-10769 GCA_002909625.1 Bambusicola thoracicus
GACAAGAGCACAGAGCTTAGTAACACATTTTAAAGCAGCTTACTGTCAGGATACATCTGATATCAAAGTCATTTGTTTTATCTAGAAGTATATACATGCATACACACATACACAGACCTAGCAATTATGCTTTAAAAATGTCAAAATTATTTGTACTTCACATTTATACTGGAATTAAGAGAAAAAACAGTCTTGCAGTGAATGATGAATTCAATTTGCATACTGTACTAACAGTAATATATTCTATCCAACAGTTATCCAAGTGAAATTAAATCTCCAAATTTTGTAATAAATAAATAAAATCAGTAATCCTGAGATAACATGTCAAACGTGATACCAGACAAACTGGTCCTAAAAATTTTGATTCTATCTATACAAAATGTATTGATTTGCTTCTTAAATAACTGAATTAAGAAATGTTAGCTTCCTGCAGACTTCCTTAATTGTTTCTCCTCACCTCCATAACTGTAAAACTGGCTAACTCTACTTCCCACCAAGCCTTCCTCAGCTACTACCTTAAATTTGCTGTGTACTCCTCCCTAGCAGGTCACCCTCATAGCGTTTGTTCTTGTCATCATGCATAAGAGGGAATCATGTATGAGAACCAAATGAAGTGATGATATATATTATTTCTTGAAACATTTTTGGGGTAGCAGAAATTGGAAAATGAGATTTTTTTTTATTTTAAGTAAAAAGCAAAACAAAAAATATCATATGAAAACTAGTAATCCTATTCAGAAATACATAGGGAGTTTTCTTTTTTCCTGACATAAAAAGAATGACGCCTGTGCAAACACCTCTGGGAGCTTTGACTTGCATTAGCCTTTTTCATTTCTTTATTATACTGCATCTGCAGAGCAGTGTTCTGAGATTTCTCCTGACAGCGTTTCAGATGTGTTAGCTGACACTTTTACATAAGTTATGAAAAAGACCATAGGAACGATCCAATGTAACACAGGTCAGTAGGAGATCTGGTCATGCAACTCTCCTCAAGCTCTGGACCTATGCTTCAGCTCTTGACTAAATTGCCTTGCCAAAAGGAAGTTACTCAATCATCATTAAATGAATATATAAAATATTAGATGATACATATGGTTGGGTTGGTGGTGTCTTCCTACATGATCCAAATTTAGTCCTTCACAAGCTTTACAATTAATTTTGGCATTTAGTTCAAGATATTCAAAATAGTGACACTTCTACCAAACACTATGAAGTTCAGAGAAGATAGAAACTTATTTCACTTTCTTTTTGTTTCTATCAGAACAGAAGCAGCAGGACTTGCTTTAAAATGAACACTTACTGCTTGGTCTTAGAGTTCTATTAACCTTCCAGGCTCATGACACCTTTTGTTCCATTATAGTATACCAATAATACCATGGAAATCATTAGAATCACTGTTCACTGATATTTTTTCTTCAGCTCTTGATTCTGAACAACCAAAGCAAATCTTAAGCGGTAGCTGACAATATCTACATTACAATGCAATGCTGGCACATGAGTTATAGATATTTAGAACAATCTAAATATAACAATGTGAAACTCAGGGCTACAGCGATAGAGTAAAATTCCATGCTGATTAGCTTGAATATTGTGCAAGTAAGAAAGCCTTAGTTCATGATTTCTTTGTTCAGAAACCATGATATCTGAGGGGAAATATCTTTTCCTTTTGGCATGAGTGAGGTGAGAGAGAGATTATCCTTTAAACTCCCATATTTAGTCTTCTACAATAAGAGTTACAATGCTTCCCTGAAAGTATACGAAGAACTGTTTGATCCAACACGTTTAATGCAAGCACGATATTTTTGTAATTGGTGCAACTAGCTGGTAGAACATCCCTGGTGACTTTGGAGTCACGAGCGTGCAGAAAAGAGGTAGGAGGGAACCTCAAAGACTCTTAGATCATCCTGTCGTACATTTAGCTAATCTGTTTTTATAAGTTCTCTGCTGAAGATTCCTGTTTCCCTCAGCAGTCAGGATGCTCCTTCTCAGCATCCAAGTAATATAAGAACTTTTCTCAATAGGTATGTCTAAAAATAAAGGGAGACATTGCAAAGAACACTATCCATTCAGTTTCCACCAGATGCATTATGATGAAAAGCAAACAGCTTTAATTACTGACAACAGTTCATTGTCTTGGATCGAAACTTTTGCTTCATAAAACTAATGTTTAGTGCCATCACCATTAAAACCCCTTGATCTTAAGCTTAAGTGGCTCTCAGCTCACAAGCAAATATATCTGTCTAACATAAGAAAGATTTTCAGAAAGGGTAAGGAAACAATGGAGCAATCAAAGGAACCAAGTAAAAGAAGCTTCACACTCTTATTGTACATGGCAATTCTGTAACATGAAAGTCAGAAATGAGCCTCTTTCAACAGACATCTGTTGAAGCTTCCAGAATGCTGTGTTTCTCTTATCAGTTTTTCTGAAGCAACAGCACGCTAACTTTCATCTACAGCTGTAACCTGGAACTATTCAAATCTCTATGAGATGAGTGGTTAGAACCTGTATGAGAAATACAGAAATCTTAAAAACAATAACAAAAATCCAAAACCCAAAACCACATTAGTAGTCAAATGACTACATTTGAAATAATAATGAAAAAAAAATAGCAAGACTTGAAAAACTTGATACCAAAAAAGGAAAGAAAAAACTTTGAAGCATACAAACTTGACACTGAACAGGTGAATATAATTTACATTTGAGTGACAAATAAAATGGCAGTCATCGTTCCTTTAGTACACCTGCTTGTTCTGATCTTGAGAGTCTGATGAATGTTTAAACACTAAAGAAGTGAGGATGATGTATATGTCAAGACTTAAGCAATAACATAAGTGTTTTTGAGACATGGGCAAAAACAAAGAAGTGTTTAGAAGCAATTTAACAACCTGAAAGCTGCCTGGAATAACTCCTTAAAGTTAAAGCAGTGATTTTCAAAGACTGCCATTCTGCTAATAAAAAAAAATCAATGCATAAGACTGGAAAAGAAAGGATTAGTACACAAACTTCAAGTAAAAGATGAAGATATAATAAATAAATGTAAAATAAATGTAAAATAAATAATATAGATTAGAAAGTAACACAAAGTTTTAAGTACTTCATTTTGTAAATACTAAGTAGTTTGATTCTGAAAACCTAGTAACACACGAATGAACTATGCCCATTTAAGTTTGTAACCCAGGCTGCTCTGCTCTCCCTGATGTCATTCAGCTATGTGAATATACACGTGTACTTCACTACATTGTGTTATCACACAAAAAATAATTGTTTTGTATTATGAACTATACACTCACAAGCCTCTATAGGAAACATACTCACCCTTTAAAATATAGTCTGTTAACAAGCTTGGCACTTTCTCACTATCCTCTTTCATGGCATGAAGGACTAAAGTGAGGAAACAAAAACAAACAAGTAATTGAGACGTTTAGTCATAAATTAAAGACAACACTCATGAAAAAAAAAAAACCACCAGCAAAGCTATTTCTACTATTCATAGGGATATTACATGTTACTAGCAAGAAAACCCTTAACTGGAGCACAAGAAGAAACACAAGAAGATATGTAGTGTCTTCACCCTTTGCTTGTATAATTCTCACTGTGCTCCACAGTAGGCAGATGCAAGAGACCCATTTCGCATGGCTAATCATTTACAGTAAGATGTCATCAATAGGGACAGCAAAAAATAAGAAAATAAATCACAGAATCATTAAGCTTTGAAAAGACTGCTAAGATCATCTTGACCAACCACCAGTAAAACTCCACCATTCCCACTGACCATGGCCCTCAGTGCCACATCCATACAGCACTTGAACACCTCCAGGGACGGTGACTGTACCACCTCCCTGTGCAGGCTGTGCAACTGCCTCACCGCAGGAAGACCTGAGAAGAAATTTTTCCTATCATCCAACCTGAACTTTCTCCCTCAGTGCAATCTAAGGCCATGGCTTCTCGCTGTTACCTGGGAGAAGAGGCCAACCCCCACCTCACCACAACCTCCTTCCAGGTAATTGAAGAGTGTGATAAGGTCTCCCCTGAGCCTCCTCTTCTCCAGACTGAACAATCCCAGCTCCCTCAGCTGCTCCTCCTAAGACTCGTGCTCCATCCCCTCACAGCTTTATTGCCCTTCTCCAGGTACATCTTCACCATGACAAGCCTTGCCAACATAAAGTCACCACATCTAGAAGTGAAATATACTAACAGGTGCTAGAGAGCTGGAAACCTAAGGTAATGCTGCACTACTTGTCTTTTTTCATCTCCACCTGAAATCATGCAATAATATTACTTTTCCAGTGATGTGCTCCTGTAAACGACTGGATAAAAATGATCATCTATTCTGGGACTTCTTATATGCAAAGTTGAATACGAATCATTCTAATCAGTAAGGAAAAGATTCAAAATTTATGTACATCTCTTATGTTTAAAGAGATAAGAACATAAGCATGTATGCAATGGAATGTCAGGAATTTTTACAGCTTGTTTATGGTACAATTTTTAAAAACTTTAAATGGTACAAAATTCAGCAACCTGACACACATAAGCTTGTCTGTTATTCCATAAACAAAAATGACAATTCTTTATGAAGTGCTCTTGGCACAACTGAAACGTACAGAGTTACTCTGAATAGTATTATTTCATAAGCTCCAAATTTCTTGTGCGACACTGAACTTCAAATATAGTAAGTGTATTATTTCAACTTTTATGTTGAAGTAAGACATGAGCGCTCATAACTATAGAATAATACAAAACTTTGGGGGAAAAAGAAACCCCTCTCAAAAAAAAACCCTCCCCCTTTCTTTAAGGTCTGTGTTAACAACAGCACAAAGAGGGAGTCAGGAATCCGCAACTGAGTCACAGGGTCAAGTTCCAACCAGCCTACAGAAGGCCATACCGTTAATACTCTTTAGAATGCTTTTTTGTTTTTTTTTCTTAAACAAGACATTGCGTTAGTAAACCATTAAAACAATATAAGCCATTATCAGGAGGCTTTTACTTCTCTCTTACTATCAAGTTTTTGTTCATATTTTCAAGCAAAATTTAAATACGGCAAGAGGGTAATGTTACTCTGAAAGACTGAATATAAAATGTGAAATATAATGCTTACAGCAGAAAGACAAAGAATCTGATTTCCATTCAAACATTTAATTTACTTCAAAATTTGTCTGATGTTTATTTTCTCTTTCCAGTTTGTCAATACCCTTCAGCCACCTGTGGAATAACAGATGTGCAGCTGGAAAAGACTTTATGGCATCATTGGATTCCAAGCACTGCACTGTAATATGATCAATCTTGGGTCAAACTGATCAACTGGATGTGACTCTGGGCATACTGGTCTAGTGGTTGGCAACCCTGCCCACAGCAAGGCGGTTGGAACTAGACAATCTTTGAAGCCTTTTTCAACCCAGGCCATTCTGTGATTCTATTCTATCGTTCTATGAATTGAAAGATGTCCCAGCCCATGGCAGGGTGATGAGACTAGATGATCTTTGAAGTCCCTTCCAACCTAAACCATTCCATGATTATATCAAATGCAACAAGGCATTTTACCATCTATTATCAAACTGTTTCTATAAATCTCAAAAAAAGAGGAGATGCCATTGATTCCCTGAGATTTACTGCTTTATTTAATCACCCTAATAATTAGTATTTTATTTTTTAAGATGCAACCTTAATTATCATGCAAATTGGAGTATAACATAGAGGACTTTGAACTTAAAACTAATTTTGAAGATCTGGCCTAAGAAAATAAGGAGAATTTAGAACACTATCAAAACTCACATTTAGTTTACATGCCATAATCCTAAAATTTGTTAAAAAAAAAAAAAACAACAAAAAACCCAAAATCACCAACAGAAAGAGAAAGGTTATTTTAAAGGCAACCAAGTACACTAAGACAATTAATCTTATTTGTTTCTGCATTCATTTCAATTTCTGTAAGTCATTACAGTAACATCAGTAAGGCATAGCAAATTTGAACAAAAGGGGGTATTTCAGGTACTAAAAGGTAGCAGAGATAGAAATGTATTATTGATTATTCCATAACATACAGTACTGCTTTAAGTCCCCACTCATGGAAACAATAGGAAAACCTTTGTTTTCTGATGCAAGTTTTTAGATTCCAGAATTTCAGACAGTAGCTAGAAAACGAATACTCCGCAAGGACTCAAAAAACCTCAGAAGAGGTTAAAACACATTACATAAATTACAGAGTGAGACAGAAATAGACAACCATGTACGTATGATTCATTGGTTCGAGCAACCACTTCCATTCATGGAGGACAGGATGAGTTGGGGAAAACCTTTTATACTTACTTTTGGTTAATGTTTGAAGATCTTCAACAGATGGGGGTCCATTTTTCTTCTCGTAAGGAATGACGGTTGTTAAATACTGTCAAATAAAAAACAGAGTTACTTGGCAATTTTTTTTTTTTTTAACACTATGTATGTTACCTGAATTCTTTTTGTGAACGCTGTAGCTATTAAAATTGCTAGCCAGAAATAACAGGTTTTCAAAATTGTATTTCACAAATGATTAAGATTCCACTTCTCACACCTAAAAGCTATTATTACAGAAGCTAAGCTATTTTTTCCCCCAAATTATGTCAACATCTCTTTAAAACTCATGCAGCAAAACACTAACAACAAACAAGACAACCAAAAATAGAAGTCGTACATAGTCTGGTACTCTTCCTCAGAGCCTAAGCATGGCAGTAGTAAAATCTAAAATCTCCCCACTTTTCAGATGTCAAGAAGAAGTCCTTCATATAGTTTAAGTACTTCTTATCGTGAAGCCAAAGCTTCACCTGTCTCACATTCTGGTCTAAAACAATAAAATACAGATAAGAAATCTTCCAATGGGTTCCCAAAACATATAAATATGTAATACAAGTGACACTTGTATCAAAAATCAGAAAGTAACCATTTCATAATAAAAAAATATATATTTCCAGATAAACAATTCTTATTTATGTCTCCTTCAAATCATTTGGGAAACTGATATTACTCAGCCTTTAAAGGATTGCAGAACACATCTGATGCAGGCTGTGAAAGGCCCATGAAATAAGATGTTCAGGTTTGTACAAATGTGCTAACAAGTATTTAGAAAATTTGGCCCTATATTGTGTTAGAAACATTTCAGAACAGCCATGGGATTTTCCCAGTGACTGCTGAACCACTTCTAAGTGTATGAAACATTCCAAAGATCTTGGTAGATCAAAGAGCACTGCCCATTCCCATCTCTGAAGCTGATCTATACCATCCTCTGTACAAAGAAAATTAGACTGCCCTACAGTTGGGTGAAAATGAAAACAGACAGCTTTCACCTTCTGACCCTGTAATGCTTCCAACCAAAAGGAACAAAGCAAACCTAATCAAACATGAACCCAAAGCAAACCTAATCAAACACGAACCCATCACTTGCACTTAAATTTGAACTCTCACTTTTACTAGTCAAATATGCTGGAAGATCATTTCAAACCAACTCCAAATCTTTCAGGATTTTAATACCAGGAGCTTTCAAGCTCCCTGTTGCTCTAAGACTTACTACATGAATTAAAAATCTCTGTGATTTTTCCTAATGAGAAAGCTTCCTGAGATCTCCCTGAATTCTCTTTTTAAGAATTTACTTGAAATATTTTTTTTGTGGTAATCATGTATAGGGCATTAGATGAAGCAGCATTCCACTTCTCATTCAACTTCAGAGACGTAGCTCTTCACACAACAATGACAAAATAGGTCACTTCAAAAATAATTCCATATTTATTTCCATGGAAACTACAACAGAAAAAAAGAGCACAATAACAGTACTTGATAGAGGAAATTCTCAGCTATAAAATACTATTTTTCAATAAAGTCACCACAATTAGCTATCAGCTAATGAACAAGAGCCTGCATGCCACGCTTGTAAATATCTGCATGGCTGCCCATAACACGACTTGTCTTCACATCACTGTCACCACTGATGAAATGCACCACCCACCACCTCACTGTACTCACATCCACTGTTTGCTCTCCATAAATGTTCAGCAACCATCAATGAATGTCAATGGGTGCCATTTTTTTCCCTGCACAGAGAAACTCAATTTCATCCCTTTGCTACATACACACTTCCATATCAGATGCCATTCTGTTAGACTGCCTTTCTGCTGCCATGTGTCACACAGCATGTAATGGAATATAGGTGGGAAGGCTCAGCCTCTACTGTCATACCACCAACATCTATCTCTGATGCCACAGGCCAACGTAATAAAATAGGAGGCATCAGTTGCAGAGCAGCCCTTCTATATCCTCCATTGTGTCTCCTTCTTTACTAGTGGCAACACTTTAGCAAGAATCAATTGTAACTCAGACTCTGGTGAAGAAGTTTACTTTGCAGAAGAGCTGGTGTTGCCAAAGCCAGCTACAACCACTGCCATGGCTAGAGTGGGATGACGCACCTTACGTCTTTAAGCTTAAAAGCCAGACAGACTCACTTCTGTATAATTTAAAAGAACGCTGTATGGGATGTATTGACACCTCACCAAAACCTTGAGAAAAGATGGGGTGCTTTACTCCCTCCCTATTATTTCAGCCTTTTCCTTACATCCACTTAACACAGCAGAGCAAAGCATGCAGGGCTTCGAAGGAAATCATCCATGAGTCAATTTTCAATTCCTTCCCCAGCAGATGTATCACAGAGATTTGCATTATTCCTAAAACCAAGAAAATCAATAGCTAGATACAAGGCTCTTAAATCTACACATGTCAGACAAAAGTAGATGTATTAACTCAGAAATCAGATCTCAGGCTGTGCTTCCCAGCCCTCAGAATATTCAAGTGGCATTCTACACTTTACTGACCTACACAATAAATTACTGAGATACATTTTAATGACCAAATATATGTTCCCTGTTTTCCTTGCCCCATAACATCTACCTACCAATTTCCCTTTACAACAAAGCAGACAAAAACAATAACCATATAATTGTTATCTTACTTTCCAAAAATCACCTCGTTTTTCTCATCACTGCTTCGCTGTTAACAGTGAGTCTCTATAACGGCCCCATTAAAACTCATTCCCTGAATTACTCTGGGAAGAACACATTACGAAAATGATTTGAGTATAGCTTACTGACATGCCCAAGCATTAAATCTACTGTGACCTGTACATTTTTGACACGCATTTGACAATATGATTAGCAGCAACCCCCACTGTAATTTGTAGTCACACAAAGTGTTTGATATGTATAATAAGTGAAATGAAAATATCTTGCAATTCCTTCTGGAGATAAGATCACGGAAAGAACTGACAGCATTTTGATGCTTTTCATGCTGCTGTTGGCGTTGTATTTTCCCAGCTGCATTATCAGATGGGAACTGGTAGTTCTCACTGGAAACTTCTCTTTAAATTTTATTATCAGTGAAGACACTGAAAAATTCTAAGTCGTGTTTACTCGTGTCTCAAAGACAAACAAAGGACTACAGTTCTCAAAAGGAAAGTACCTACCTAGTTTTCAGAGTAGCACTATCCCAAAAATAGTCAAGGTGGCAAACAACATTGAAATTAATGACTGACAGGAGTTTACAAAGAACTGAACAAACATGTCAAAAACTTTATGCTGTGATTGAATGGGTATGAACCTCAACCTTGTAAGGCATTCAACAAATTGTCTGCTCCTGTAGTTTCTTAATTCCTTTTTTTTTTTTTTAGTACAACCCCAAGGAGTTACATAACTTTTCTCAGCCACACAAAAATACCTGAACTTAAGTTAATAAGCACAACATGCCCTGAAAAAAGACTCAAAACAAATGTTCTGAGAGCAGCATTAAGCAAAATTACATTAAACCCAACTATCACTGGGTATACGATCGTACTTATTCTGCTTTCTAACTCGCCACAGTAAGAAAAACACATCAGTGTCTTAAAAGAATGGCCAGCGTTGGGCAAAATGACAAAGGAAAAATGAGCAAAGCAAGCAAGTGAAGAACACAATAGGACTGACACTGTAAGAAAAGTTTTATAACATTCCCTAGGAGGCATTTACAGAAAAAAAATCCTTTCAGTTAACAGACTTTGAACAAATGCCATAGAAAATGGTCTTCCAGGACTACTTTAGAAAGAAGTAGTATCACGCCTTCCTTTCTCCCCTCTTTCTCCTTTTAAGCTTCTTATTTTCATGACTAGCTTTAGGATACAAGAAAGGAAAACAAAATATATCCCAGTTAACAAGATTATACTATAAGATAAATCAGGGAAGAAGTACAATCATCATGAAGAACGACATTATTAAATTAACAGGAAAAAAATCATTGGAAGTTATCCAATTAGTGATATTGGAAGTAAGGGACTAAGCTACTTATGATTAGGATCAAAAGGAAAAGGTATGTTTTTATAAACATACACACAGAAAATAAGTCTGAGCTGCCCATTCATATATTTGAAACAGCTAAAAAGAGCAGTAGTTAGTATCATCTGATAAAGATAGCAACAACAACAACAAAAAAACAACAAAAACAGTACAGCTGTAACTGAGATAATGTAAGGCAATACAAATTCTCTTGGGTTAGGTATAGCCATGTGCTCAAGATCCACAAAGCAAGTGACAAATAGCTGAATCTATGCCTTCATGAACACAGACACATACCTTGCTTGAGAAAGAGGGTAAACCCATGAGTTATAACCTCATGATAATACTACAGTTCTGAAACAAACAGCGAAGTATTATTTTGGAATCAAAAATAAAAATCTTGTCTCTTAGATGTATGTAACATCTCCAGGGATGCCCACTGAAGCTGG
>PPHD01028871.1:0-10769 GCA_002909625.1 Bambusicola thoracicus
TTTTTTCTTTTAATTTCTGCACAGTATTCTCTCCACTTTTATAGTCTGTGCTCTTCTTATGCATTTACTTAAACTATTATAAAGTTGGATGCAATAAAGTGGATAATGAAAACTTTTTGCTTAGCATAAAATCACTAGAGTTGCATCTGCTGGCTTGAAAAGTAATCTAGACAAACATTACCTTTCTTTGTGAGGTACACATGCAGAGACAATGAATTTGTACATCACTGATCACATACAACTTTAAGTTTAGACAGAACAGTAAGTATTCAACTTGCTTTCTATGAAAAAGAATGGATTTGCCTGGATTTATAGACTCCTATCTATAGAAAATGGCTCGATTTTCTGTGAGTTTTCAGGGAACTCTTTCCAAAGGTTCAAGAATTAAAAGGAATAAAAGACGCTGTAACACACTAACCAACAGTGACTCATCTTTCTGACTTTAGCAACTTAAAAACTAATGTCTGTGTATTTTGCCCTTTCCAACAAGATGGGAATACAAAGTAACTATCAAAAAGTGGATATAAATTTAGAGCCTTTGCTTTTGCATCCACGAAATGCATGCAAAACATTAGTTTCACGTCCAAAAATTATTTAGAAGCTTTCTAAACTGAGTGTGAAGAAGCCTTGAAAATATAGGACAAATTACTATCCGTGATTTGTCTCTGTCTTCATTACTTCCCTCGTTTTGGATAATATCTCATTTCACTAGAAAACACTGATTTAAATTGGATATTAGGGTTAAGACAAAGCCAGTCATAACAGTGTATCTTAACACAATAGGAATACAATGATATTTAGTATCATAGTTCATTTCAACCTCGGTTTTGCTTTGATTCAGCTACAATGAAATCTGAGGATTCTGATCTTGATCAAAGCTTGAAGTGTCTGCTAAATGTCTGGGGGGTTATTAGACTTCTAGCTGGAACAAGACAGTGCTTTGTTTATCTCCAACTTGGTTTTCTTAGGAATTATGTTTAAAGGAAAGAGAATGTCAACATTATACCCTGTCTTGCAACATAATGATCATTATTACACTGACATGGACACGTATATATACACATCTCCATTGAAATATCCTCATTTGACAATGGCAAAAGCAAGGCCAGATTTTGGCCCAGCATCTTTTGGAATTTCTAACAATGTACGTTCCCTGGTACTGAAAGGCAACATTCACTTGGCTGCTTGGAAGGTCTCCAAGAGTTCGGGCTCTGTAAGGTTTGAAAGAGATAAAGGGCATATTTTTGTGTCTTTAGAATTTATATAAAATATGGATTAGTTTCATCTTGCATTGTTACCACTGATTACAAAGGAAGTATTTGCAAAATTTGCGAAAAAATTGTATGGTAAGACGAAGGGGTATGCATAAGCTGCCCATCATAGGCTGTGAACTGGGAGGACTGTGGTAGATACTGACACTTTGGTGTAGCTTTTAAGAATAAGCAAGTTGATTTGACTTCAGTGAAAATAGGAACCATTATATACTATTCAAAGCATTCTTTTGTTCATTTAAGTCTCCCTCCATATCATTTTTAAGCATTTGTTAGGACTGGAATTCTTACACTGTGGCCTATTGTGCAGTTTGTAGAGGCCTGTGAAGTTCTGTGGTTTTAGTTCTGCTTAAAAGACAGATAAAATACACTAAATATTTTTTTTTACTGAGGCTTTTTCTTAACAAACAACTACTGCTTTTGCCACCAGATTTATGATTACTCTGCAGAAGAGGAAGTGTTTCAGAAAAGAGGTGCTCCATGAAATAGTTATGTCACATATTAGAATATAATAAGTTTGAAAACACTTGATTGGCAGCCTTGCACACTTAGTAACATTGACCTTCAGTGGCTTGAAATACTATTGTAATTTTTCAATTTGCTATTATAAAATCCAGATTTCATAAACATATTATTATCTTTCCATTATGATTACTTATTCCATCTGAGGTCTACAATGCTTTTCTGTAAAATCTAAATGGAAATGGGATTAGGATGAGATTCTGTCACTCGGGAAACTTGTGGGAAAAGGTGGGAATATGCACAGAAAAGGTCATTTCTTAGGGGCAATATGAATAAAATGACACTGAGCAATGATGAAGGACAGCAATAACAGTACTAGCAATTTTACATGTTTCTAAATGGATTGTTTTATATTGGAGAGACTAATGTGAAGAATAACGCATCGTTATTTTCTTAGAATCACAGAATCACCAAGGTTGGAAAAGGCCTCTAAGATCATTCAGTCCAACTGTCCACCTGTCACCAATATTTCCCACTAAACCATGTCCTTCAGTACAACATATAAACATTTCTTGAACACCTCCAGTGCTGTTAACTACACCACCTCCCTGGGCAGCCCATTCCGGCACCTGACCACTCTCCTGGAAAATTTTCCTAACATCCTACCTGAATCTCCTCTGGAGCAACTTGAGGCTATTCCCCCTGTTCCTATCACTAGTCACATGGCAGAAGAGGCCAACCCTCACCTCACCACAGCCTCCCTTCAGGTTGTTGTAGAGAGTGATAAGGTCACCCCTGAGCATCTACTTCTCCAGACTGAAAAATGCCAGCTCCCTCAGCAGCTCCTCATAAGGCCTGTGCTCCAGATCCCTCACCTTCTCTGAACACACTCCAGTGCCTGAATGTCTTTCTTGTAGTGAAAGGCCCAAAACTGAACACAGTTCTCGAGGTGCAGCCTCACCAGGGCTGTGTGCAGAGGGATGATCACTTCCCTGCTCCTGCTGGCAACACTATTGCTGATACAAGCCAGGATGCCGTTGGCCTTCTTGGTCACCTGAGCACACTGCTGTTCACATTCATGTTCAGCCAAGCATTGATCAATACCCCCAGGTCTATTTCCTTTACACAGTCTTCCAACCACTCTGTCCCAGGCCGGCAGCACTGCCTGGGGCTATTGTGGCCAAAATGCAGGACCTGGCACTTGGTTATGTTGAACTTCGTCCTACTGGCCTCAGCCCAGCAATCCATCTTGTCCAGATCCCTCTGCAGAGCCCTCCTGACCTCAGGCATACTGACACCTCCTGCCAGCTGGGTGTCATCTGCAAACTTTCTAAGGGTGCATTTCACAATAGCCTCATATATAAAAAATCAAGCTTAAAAATAATTCATGGAAACAATGTCCCTTTCTTAAGTTACTAAGCGGTTTCATATGAACTGCTTTGTTTGTGAATGCACTTGCTGTCTCTGACTTCATGGGATAATTTTACTAACAAAATCTAGCCTATTGAATATTCAGAAAGTACTGCTTTCAAGTGTTTTAAAGGTATGCTACAGCCTAAGTTATAGGCAAGCTCCTAGGGCCAGATCAGCATATCAATAGCCTTATTGCGCTCTTTGTTGTAGTTTCCATGTTAATAAACACGTTGCTTACTTTCAGAGCAACCTACGTATAACAAACCTCTAAGGCTTGTTTAAAACTCATTTTCCGGGCTTTCCCGAGCACAGTGACCGCAAACTGCTCATCGCTGTATCGCCGGCTGTAGATTAAGAGCCCCATCCGAGAGCTCTCTTCAGCCCCGTTTCCTCAGGACGTCCCGAGGCGGGAACCAGCACGCACTCCTCGCGCAGCCGCCTACTGACAGCTGAGGCGGGAGCTGCAGCGCAGCCCCGCGCAGGGAACTCCGCCTCGCGCGCCTGCGCCGCCTGACGGGCGGGGTCTCGGCCCCGGTTCGAACAGTGGCGGGCAGCGGATATGCGGAATGGCGGATCGGGGATCTTTGCTCCGCCAGAGTCCGCTGCTGCTACCTCAGAACCGCGAGGGGACGGTCTATGAGGGCTTCGTCAGCGCGCAGGTACCGGCTCCGCTTGCGTCGCGCGGCCCGACGAGTGTGTGAGGGGCCCTGAGCGGAGCGCGGCCCAGCGGGGCTGCTGCGCTGCTTGGGGGCGTGCGAGTCCGGGCGGCTGTCCACAGCCTCTTCTGAGCCCGGCTCCACGTAAGGTCGGGTGTTGGAGTGTCCGTGGTACTGCTCTTCGGTGCGGGGAGGGGAGCTGGGCTGGGTGGGCAGTGGGTGTCCTTCAGGCTTTCACGTCCTGTGCTACGGCGGCGGCGCGCAGGAGCAGCCCTTGGTAGGTGCGTCCTCACCTGGAAGCTCCCTCATGTAACAGCACACGAACGTCACGTGCTTTCGTTTCCAAAAGTGCAGCTTTACAGTTAGAAGTCAGGAAGATTTCCGGTGATTCTGCGATTGAACTCTTAGGGCGCGCTTTGCAACGGGTGTTTGTATTGGCGCTGTTCTCGCCACTGCGGCTCTGTGTGCCGGAACGCATCCTGGCACTGCTGTGAAGGATGAGGTACCAGTGTGAGCATCTGCCCTCTGATGCAGCTGTTGGATCGATGCTGGGGCTGCAGTGTAGCGAGGTCTGAAGTTACGACCTTATTGAGAGGCATTTACCTTTGGAGGACTTTGGAAGTGATTGATACTCCAATGGGCTGCATTCTGCTCTGGGACAGACACTTTGTTTTTGCTTATGGGGATCACAGAGATCTGGTAGAACTCTCTGGAGCCCCTTGGCAGTGTGACTCAGGGCAGGCTGCTCAAGCCTGTGTACATTCAGATTTTGGGTAACTCCAGGCATGGAAACCACATGACCTCTCAGGCAACCAGATCCAGTCTTTGACCACGTAAACTATCAATAAGTGTTTCTGCTGTGTGGGTTACGCCCCACCTGCATTTAAGTGAAGCTTCCCATGTTTAAACTTATACCCACCGTGTAGAGTCTGGCCATGTGTCCTTTTCTCTTTGTCAGGTATTTGTATGTACTGGCAAGGTACTTTGGACCCTTAAATCACCCTCGTGGCTCTCCATGGCATAACTTCAGTATGTCTCTGTCCCACTGGCATTAGGGACCTGGCATCCCAGGGGTGCCTGACCATCCCTGAGCAGAGGGGAAGCATTGCCCCTGGGCCTGCTGGCAGCTCTGCCTAATGCAGCATTAGAGGCGCTTCACCTCCCTTGCAGCAAAGGCTCAAGGTCAGCTTGGTGCCCACTGGGATCAGGCAGGGGGTTTTCTGCAGAATTGCTCTCTAGTTGCATAGTGCATTGGTGCATGGTATTACCAGCACAGGTCATATCAGCTGCTTCTTCCAGTCTTTTGTCCTGCAGACTTACTGAGAGTGCACTGTCCCCTCATCTGGGTCAGTAAGGAGGGTTTAGTGATGTTGACCCCTGGTGTGTGCCTTTAGTCAACGGCTTCCATCTGGACATTGTCATGCTGAGCACAGCCTTCAGATCCTGGCACCTCTAACAGCTTTCAGTCCACCTCACTGAGAGGCTGTTGTGGAAAACAGTATTGAAGGCCTTGCTGGAGACAAGGTAAAACATCACAAAATTGGTTGTTTTATCATTAGAAGATACTTGCTGTTGCTCTTACCATTCTTCTGAAGAACTGTCAGAATTTGTGGTTGTAGTTCAAGGCACGCTGAGACAGAACAGAATCGGAAGTAAGTTTTGAGATAAGTTAATTGTCCGCTTCTGTGGAGGTGTCTTACAAACCTTTATTTCAATTTGTTTTGATATTCCTTTAAGAATGTCGGGGCAGGATCATGAATCAAGACAGTTAATAAACATAGAAGTGAACAGTGTTTAGGAGCTGCTTCGTGAAGACTGCACCAATGGGGGAAGAGCTATATTAATGTTATGTATGGCTTCTAAATTGCTGAAAGTCTTCTGTGCATCAGTGCCCCAGTTCCTTTTTAGCACAGTACTTTTATAATAAGAGTCTACTCTTTTACTTGAGTTGAAGAGACATTCTTACAGACTTCTGCACAACTTGGATTGTGGCATGTCCAGGTCTGGGTAATGTTTTTTTTCTTCTTTAACTGTATTGTTTTTCTTTATAAAACATGATCTACTGAATACGTTCTTACTGAATACTGTGAGTTACAGAGATCAAGACTATTTCAACTTGAGAATTGAGCCAGGATTATTTCTACCTATTACTCATACTGCTTTTGTAATAAGTGAAGAATAATGTATAATATTCCTGAACGTCACAGAAGAGGAATTTTCTTGCTTAGCAGTCAATACTTTCAGGAACTATTGCCCATAATATCATACAATTTTTCTTTGCTGACCTTCCTATTAACTAAATGCTTATTTTCAAGGGTAGAGACTTCCACATCCGGATACTGTTACCAACAGATTCTCAACTGAAAAATGCAAGGTAAGGTAGTCATATGAAAAAAATGTACAAGTGTATGTAACCAAGCAGTTATGAATATGTGTACAAATTGGTACCTTTTCCAGTATGAGCATTGATAATTAATTTTTACTGGTATCTACTTAACCTTGAAACAAAATTATACAGCATCTGTGATAATAAACATTCCCTGTATCAAAATATTTTGTTTTTAATTAATTGGTTATATTTATACAGGAGTCAGGGTACTTGAAAAAGTGTTCATTTAGATCAAGCTATTTATATGTCACCATTTGGAAAACAGACGATCCAGTGCAGAGTTGTAAATTAAAGGAATGATATACTTGAAGTTAAAAATGCTTCGCTAACCATTACTGAACTTCTCTTTAAAAGCCCTGTTCTTATTGGTGCAATTGCTTATCACAGTGGTATTCTGGTATATGTGTGTACTGTATGCATGCATGCATTAGTTCTTACCGTTCTATTCTATGCTTCTACCTGCTGTAGACTGTGAACAGATGGTATTAGGTAGCTTTTACATTCTAGGTCAGATAGTTAAAACTGCATTACAAGTAACTGACATTTTCAGACTTGAGTTTTAAAACATTGGTATTTTTATGAAGTCATATTAGCTTGAAAGAATTGCGTTGCTTTCTTCAAAAAAGAGGCTTTTATGTCTGCTAAATTTCTAATGGGCTATGGATAGTGACGTTTGAGAACTTGGAATGTATTTGAATGTGAAATCTCAAAGAGATTTTAAATATTGTTTAATTCCTTTGTTGTTTTTGAAGAAAAAACTTCTATGTTGTTGGCACCAAAGTTTATGATCCCTTCTCAAAATCATGTAGTATGAATTTAAACTGAATACACAGTACTGTTTGTACAGGATAGAGTGTAGCTGGCACCTAAAGAAGATACTGCATGGATATCGGCATATTTTGAAACAGGTATGCTACTTTTAAATCCATTTCTATTAAATGTATATGTATAATGATTCTGTTAAGCGTGTGTGTGATTTGCAAAACTTTTACTTAGGCATATTCTGAAAGTGGTAAAGAATTCTTATTTCGCTTTGTAGGCAAGATGTGCAATTTTGAAATGCTTGCATATTTGCAGCCTACTGTGAGGTGAGATTGATAGGATTTAGAAAACAGTCACTTTTTATTCAAGCTTGGGGGCGAGGTTTTTTGTTTGTTTTCCTTTTGTTCATTTTTTGAAAGTTGTTAGAACAACTTGTAATTAATTACAGCTGACATCTTACATTTTCCTTAATTTCTCTCTCTGTATATATAATAAATTGTTCAGAATGCATAAAGGATAGAATCACATAAGTTGTTGATTTATGTAGCTCATTCTGCGTTGTAGGCAGTCAAGAAATCTAAGTTAAACCTCTCTGTCCTGAAGAAACTTTTAGAGCAAGGATATAACTGCCCACCAGTCATGAAGGATATCTTAAGGAGACATCTGCCGAATGTGCAAGTTGTATCTCTTAGACTTTGCGCTGCTTTGTAGAACAAGGGTTGCAGCTTTGGAGTACCCTAAGTTACAGGGCTAAAGAAACAGAAGTGTCCATAAATGTCTTCCTCAATACAGATAAATGCATGAAGTATAAAATCTTCACAAACTATGTAAATGTGTTATGTGACATTATTTGACAAAGATGGTAGTAAATTTTCACTAAGGTTCCCTGCACGGGAGACTTCTTTTTTAATTGTGGTATTTAAAATCTTATGTGGTTGAGACTTTTTTCTTTGTTAGTGGCTTGATAATACCAGAAGAGTAGATATTTAGACTGGAATTATTTACCAGTAAATGTTATGAAAATGATACTGTTTTCCTTCCAGAGATTGCACAATTGTCCAGATCTTGTCAGTTTTGTGGTGGAGCTGAAAACTATTTTGGTAAGTGGCAGAATGTCCAGAATATCGATGGCTGTGCTTTTTTTCTTTTCTTGTTGTTGCTGTTTTTTTTTTCTTTTTAAAGATTGAGAAACGTACAAGGAAGAGCAATACGCAATATCAGTGGATAGCTAAAGGTGTTTTCACCTTTTTGTTGTATCCTGTTGGAACACGTTTTTTTCTTTCAGTTTGACTATCCACTTTCATTGTGCACCTCAGTATAGAATTAAGTTTAATAATAATGAAAAAATGCTCTCTCCTGATGCTGCTTCAGTAATGTCTTCCACATCTGTCACATACAAAGCTCTGAGGCTGAGTGGTATTGATGGTAGCTCTTGAAAGTAATAATTACTGTAGTTTTGGAAACAGATCTCACTTCATGTGACCTGTAAGCAAAACTTCAAGTATGTTTTTCAAGAGCAAGTATTGCAACGCTAAGGTGTGCAACATGTGGTTTTGTGTATTTTTGTTTGTTTTTCCTCTGTAATCTGGTATGAAGTTTTTCATAAAACTTTGGAGGCACCATGACCTGCCTAGTGAGTACCTGTACACAAACTCTGGGATCCTATTGTATTAAAACTGAGACACTGATTACTTTTTTGATTGACAGTGTTGGGAATATCCAAATGTTCCATTGCTACAATTGTATGTGGTTGTATATGAGGGATTTCAAGTTTTCTTCTGTGGCTGTGGTGCTCAGGAGGCAGCTGTGGGCTTCATGGAACCCTCTTTTGAAATGTTCTTTCAGACAAGATGCTTGGCTTCAAATTTATTAGATGAAAAAGAGGCACATTTGATATTTGCATCTGAAGACTGTTGTTAACATCTGTGTTTTTTTTAAATTGCAGATGTTTTCATTAGCAGTATCTGAAGTAATTTACCAAGCAGCTTTTGTCTGCTTTAGCTGGAGGCTATAACAAAACAAATGCAGTGTACAGTTAATTTTACATAAGTTTAATATTTTGAATGAATTGCAAAAATCACATAACTAAGTAGATGCAAAAATATTGAAATCTTTCTTAATGATGTTTTTAATGTTCTTTTAAACAGGAAATTGCTTTGAAGAATACACAAGAGCTGCATGTACCATGGCCACCAGAATACTACTCCTGTCTCATCAGAGATCTAGAAATATTGGGTTGGAATAAGTATGTTTATTTTGTTACCTAGTAGAATACCCTCTCATACATATGTATTAGGTGTTGGATTCATATGTAACTTGTTAATTTATCCTGTTCAGAAACCTTTTGTTTTAAGAGTCTGCTACCTTTTTTTATTTAAGAAAAGCAAAAAAGGAAAAAAGAACTCTGCTTTAACTGAAGACGTATTATCAGTATAGGATAACTGAGCTGAGGGTTGAGATAGTACTACTAAGCAATCACTTCTTTGACCTATAAGCTATCAGCATAGTAAACAATACTATATTTATAGTTCTTTTTTTTTTTTGACAATTTCAGTTATGTAGTGAGTTATGTAATTGTAACTGACTTCATGATAGTGGTTCTTAAGTGGTTTTTCAGTTTGTTTTAAATAGAACTAGAACTGTCCTTTTAAAAAATCATTATTCAATCTTGCCTCCATTCCACCAGGGCCTCCTTAGACCAAGCGAAAATGTAAATTTACCTTTTGGTGGATTCATTTAAAAAAAAAAAAAAAAAGTGTAGAAGAGATTTTGGGAATCTGTTAGTCCAGAAATACAGAACAATAGCCCTTGTGAAATTAGAGAAATTTATTATGTTTCTGGCTACCCAGGTAATTCAAACAAAGGTGAGGGCTAATGAAAGGCATCTGGTATGTTTTCTTGACTCAGCTGTGCAGGGAGACCATGTTTGGGGTGTTGCTTTTGACGGTATTGGTTACTGCACAAGGAGAGGATAAGCTGTGTTACCTGGTCAGGTTGGCTCAGTACACCTGAGTACATGATTTCACAGGGGGTATGTGCTGTTGTATAAAATGAGTATCTATCAAATAGGGAGTGAAAGTTCAGGTGGTCTTCTCAGAGATGTAAAATAGTAGTGAATCTCTTCACCCGCACTAAAACTGTTAGGGGAAGAGCATGAAACTAACCAAAGATATATATCTTTGTTGAGGAAAGAAACGTACACATAGCTGCATCTGGGAACTTGTTAATTAGATAATGGATGTGTTCAAACAGATTGTATTTATTCACAGTCCAGTATGCCTTCAGATGAGCTGATTGTTGGAGTGTCAAATTCAAAGCTCTTCAGAGGAAGACATGGATCTCTTCTTGTAAGCGTGAAGGAACACAGGGTTGTGATTAAATACTCAATGTCTACGTGAAAAAATATTCAGAAATCTGGAATGCTTCCTGATCTGCAGACTTCTTAGAAGGCTTTACCTGTGTACACCCACTACTACATTACCTATCACATGCCACTACGAGCAAGTTCTCTGATATCAAATAATTTAATCCTTCAGCAGAGAGCTTGGAATGATTTATATCTAGGTAACCTTTATGGAGTTAAAGGCAGCTATTTCTGTGCAGGCATAGAGAAAATAAATTTGTAGACTGTGTTTAATTTTACTGATAGGATGCAATTAATTTGAGTGCCTTCTTTTAAGGGGCAAGGATGAAAGATTGTGTAAAATATTGAAGAGTTCTGAATGAGAAGCTATCTTTTAGGTTCTCTAAAACAAAAGCTTGAAGCAAAAAGTCTACATTTGGAACTTTCAAAATAGCAAAGTACTTTTTTTTTTT
>PPHD01028872.1:0-10768 GCA_002909625.1 Bambusicola thoracicus
AAAACCCACTATAGGTCTTGTGTCCAGATTTCAGTCTGTAGTGGTATTCCCAACCTGACAGACACAGAAGCACTTTGAAGGAGGTTGGTGAAAGAACAGCGTTGTTAAACACCAAAGTGGCAAAATTGTGGTCATTGACATTGTGGTCATTGGCAGTGCAGATGCTCCAGTAACCGTATCTTTATCTCATAAGGAAGTTTGGCTTTTAACCTGGTGAAGGTAGATGTGATAACTCCAACACTCAGTGAGATGGTAGTTTTCCTCACTGGTGACATTGCACTGCTTTTGCAGGCATGGCTTTTGCACGGGAAGATTTAAGCTCTTGTAGCAGTGCAGAAACTGGAATGACTCATAGTCTAGGAAGCACTTTGAAACATCTATTTTATGTTGAATGTAACATGATAGTAACTTTTAAATCATTCTTCTATGACCTGTTTCTGAGTTGCGTGCATGCAAGGGTGATGAGAATGAGCCTTCTGGTGGTTTATGGCATTGTTACAGATGTGATGGGTAGAGGTGAACATTAACTTGAACTTGAACTCTCTGAGCACTCTGCCAATCAGTTCACAGACCAATTATCCTGGAAAAGTCAGGCTGTTCCAGATGCTGTGTGCCATAGCACAATTCCTTTCTACTCCCTGAGAACCTGAAAAGGACAGATGGACAATCAAAGGGAGGTGTGACCAAAAATAAAAATAAAAAAATAAAAAATCCTCCTTTATATAAACTATACCTTTTAGTTTAGAAATAAACTATGTAATTTTTAGTATTTCCTTTTCTAAAATGAACCAGCGTCTCCTTGTGAAATATATAGGCTGAAAGCAAGACTCGTAGCCCTTTGGCCCTGATTCTGTCAGGAGTGTAATAATAGGATAAACACATATATGGGAGACTGCTTTAAAAGAGTGAACATTTTAAAAAATGTTTAGTCCTGAGAACAAGCATTACTCAATGTACTTGAGAGCTTTTCCAAACAAGCAATCCATTGCCAAAACTCTGGGAACTGGTGTACTTCATCTGGTACAATAGGGTGATATTTATCTTCAGACTAGACAGAACAAATCTTCTTTTTAAGCCCCTGTGGCCCTTTAAGTACTGGTATGACTCAAAGTAAAGAAAGATATTTATCAGAGAATTTCAAGTGGATGTTGAAGTATTATGCTTCGAATGCTTTATATTCTCCTATCTCTGCTATGTATTATTTTGAGTTCAGTTTGCATCTGAAATACGATGGATATGTGTGTAGGATATCCATGTTCCCAATGCAACATGAAGGTATGTGGAATAGGTTTTTTGTACAACTGTTTTGGGGGAGGAATGTCACGCAAATGCCGCTGAGTAGTTAACGCCTCTCACTGACTGAGCGACTCAAATGTCTTATGTCTAATTTTCACTGCTTGGGCCACGAGTGGTTGAATTCCACTGAGGTATGCATGATTAATTCTGTTCATATTGTCAGATGCTTTTCTCTGGTACTTTGGTATAAAAACTGCATAGCATAACATAATTTACTTCACAATCTAGAAGTGAAAGTCCTGCTCAGGCCAGTCACCTGAGTTTGCAATTCTTCATGATGTAGTTGAATAATTTCTCATCCACCATCCATCATTTCTCATCTCTCAATGCACAGTTCCTTTGTTTGTTTGTTGTTCTGTTGTTTTTGCTTATTCCCTGTGTGCACATCTTACTGACATTTCCCTAAAAGTAGAAGCAGTAGTATCTAAAGGCAGGCTGATAGTCCCCCATAGTTGTTATATTGGTTTATAATTATAAACCATTGTGAGCATATCTTGATTGCATACAATGGGTCCACCTGAAGACAATTGCAGAGCTGAGATGATGGGATGATAATAAAGCACTCAGACAAGGACGCTGTGTCACAGAACCACATTTTAGTTTGGTTTCCAGGAAGCACTGATTCTTCTAACTTCATAATCCCAAGCACAAATACAATGTAAAACCATAGATCTTGGTAGTAAATATTTTCCATTTGAACAGTGGCAGTTTGGCATTCCAAAATAATTTATGATACAGTATGGTAAACAGAGCTGCATTTCTCTGCTATGTTAAAAGTACCCCGTGCTGTCTCTGTGTGTATGATAAAATCATGGCATGAAAGCTCATTAAAATGAAGTATTCACTTTTTCTTCCTAAGAGTTCAAAACCATTTGCTCCTGTGGAATTTAGGTGATGCTGGGTTATTTAGTCTACAGTCTTCCATTCACGTGGCAGGGGTGTTGAAACTCAATGATCATTGTGGTCCTTTTCAACCCAGACCATTCTATGTTTCTATAATTCCATTTACCTTTAAAAAGCATAGGTTATAATCTGATTTAGGTGACAATTGGGAGAGCTCAGTTGTCTCATATTAGTTCTTTGTTTATGAAGTCACCATCACTCACTTAATGCAGTGCTGAGCACGGTGACAACAGGCCCATTTTGAGGGGCACAACTGTAGTAAAAGAGGCATGAGGTATAAGCTTTGCTCATAAATAAATAAATCCAGTTAGTTCCTTTCTTTTAAACTTTACTCTGACAGATTATGGACTGTTCTGCATTACAAATGGCAAAGCTTTTGGTGCTGCTGGAAAAGAAATCTTCAGTAGGAGGAATGGCATTAAGGCTTACGTGATTTGTGCTGGTTTGTTAAAGGTGCCAATACAGCAGAATGTGGCAAGATGGTAAGGTGACTGCCTAGACACTGTGCTGGGTTGGGAGGGTGCCTGCTCTGATCGTCATCTTCAGTCACCTCTCCTGACCCATCCTGCAGTTGTTATAGGGCTGATAGGTTGGTTTAAAAACCCTGTAAGTTAATTGATTAAAGTAAGTTGACAAATTAAACTATGGCCTTAAGTCATAAAGGTAACAGCAACAGAATAAATTATTTATAAAATGATATTTCTAGTCCTGCATTACTAATTTCTGAAAAGAAGGCTCCATTGTAGTTTTTTGTTAAATGTCATGGCAATTAATGCAGTTTCTGTAATCAAGTACAGATAAAAAGCTGCGTGTTGGAATCGTCGGTAAGGGTTTTTGCAAGGTGCAGAGTAGATATAGCAGAAGACAAAGGTTTAGAGTTCAGCACTTCAGGGGGCTAATGTGTATTAAAGCTACTTCTTGAATGGACCATAGCTAAATCCTTTTGCTGCCAGTCAAGATAATGATTAAAAATCACCCATCCAGGGAACTGCTTCTGGATGCGGATGGGCCAGGTTCTGGGGATGGAGTTAAGGGGACAGAAAAGAGGGGAGTTTATATATGTATAGGGAATGTTTGAGCAGTTTCATTTCAAAAAGGAGGGGGGGGGAGAGAAAGGGAAAAATTGACTGGCCCCAAAGGGAGAAAAGGAAGAGAGCAAAGCTTCCTTCGCTAATCTCAACTAGTCACGTAATTAAAACTTCTGAGTTCTGTTCTCAGAAGAGAGCTACCCTACTGTCACAACCCTAAGGAGAAAGCAAGATTTTGAAGCCAAAAGGTAACTCTGGGGGAAAAAAAAAAATTACATATTTGTAGCTTTAAAATGAAGCAACATTTATACAGAAATAATAACCTTATCAGTGATAGCAAGGCTCCTGGTGAAATTTGGTGGATATTTTAATCGCTACCCAGATTTTTAAGTACATTCTTTCTGTCAGAGGAGCTTAGCAATGGTGACAAAATAACATACTCATTAGCATGGATGTGAAAGAGGAAAATACCTTCTCCCTTGCCTTTACTGGTAGTTCTGATATGTAGATAATATATATTTACTTGCATATTTATATGGAACTTTTTTTTGGTATCCATTTACTGCTAAATGACTTAATAATAGTTGTGGATAAAACGCGTTTGTGTTCTAATTAACTAAAACAAATGAAGATATGCAGCGGACAATGCTAAATCTTTTTTCAGCATTAAATATTAAAGTGACAGCTGTGCTGCTACATTTTGAATTCACTTATGCCTGCCAAAATATTTCATTTCTCAGCCTTTCCTGCATACCTCATCCATGCTAACAGGAGGAAAACGTGTTGGTTTCTGATCTATACCAGAAATACCTTGTCAAGTGGCTTGCACACTCGGATCCCTGAACAGAGATGGTAACTTATTGTTAATGGTTTTAGTCCAATAGATTTATTTCAGGCTAGCTGAAACACATGGAGTCCTTAAGGAGCATACATTTTTAATAGAAGAAAGCAGCATGCTGTAAATTACTTTGCTCTGTCCCTTAGATGCATTTCCTTTGAAAGAAGGGAGAAGAATTAGTATCCTGTCAAATGTAAAGACTACTAAGATGGCACAATTGAACGTCCTTCAGAATATGGTATGGAGTTAAATTGAGGAATACAGGTGACAAAAATGAGTTCTATGAGCTCTGTTTCTCACTGACTCGTTTCTTTTTCTTTCTCTTCTTTTAAAAAATACTTTATCTGGTTTCACTGCCTGAACAGTGGGCTGCACAAGAGTTCCAGACTACTCTGCACATTCAAGACTACAAAAACGAGACTACAGAAATATTTTACACAGAATTTCTTAGAATAACACTGCAGAACCTGGTCTCCTCCCTGCTTTAGGAACCCTCTTACTGCTAAGTTGTAGGCTGCTAAGGCCCAAGGTGAGCTGGAGGCTCTCCCACCCTCTGCTGCTACCACCCTGTCTTTCAGATGGGAGAGCTGCCTTTGGGGATTTAAATTAGTCCTTATTTTCTAGAGGTGTCTGTAGTTTGGGGAAGGAATGCACTCCAGAAAACATTATAGAAGTACTTATTAAACAAATAAGGTCTCTGTACGTAGCCTTTGCACGTGTAAGTGTTGCTGATTAAATTGAAAGACCAGCAAACAAGTAGCAGCAACTTCCATGAAGAGTTTTTTAAGGACCAGTTCTCACAAACTGGTGTTGCGATCCGTCATTGGCTTTATTCAAAACTGAGCTACTGAAAGCTGCTGAAACAGGCTTATTTTTTGGGCCTCAGTTCATGCGAGCAGTTTTGTGTTGTTGAGATGGAATGCTTGTCAGTGGGAAGTAGCAATTTGTGCTGGAACGAGCTCTGCCCATTTCTGTTGTCTTAACTAGGTCTGGTCTTTGTGAAAGCTGTGGGGAAATACTGGTTCATCCATTTCTGATGACAATCCAAAGATCTTTGAACGAAGTGACCATAAGTTTGTTATCAACTAACTTGTTCGCTGTAACTGTGCCCCTCACCTCCCTTATAGAGAGAACTGTTTGTCCGACGGTCAAGAACCTAGAACATCCTGGTTGTCGCTGACTTTCTCTAAGTTAACCATGGAGGACAACTACAGAGGAATATTCATACTATATGTTAATAATAAAGAAAGCCTAACTAAAACAATGTAACTCTTTCCCCATCCCTTTTTGCACGTTCTCAGGCCTGTTTTTAACAATAACATACCTGTGATGCTACAGAGAACCACAGTTGTTTTTTCCTAGCTGAAGATGGGAGGATAAGCTGCAACAAATCATTAGACAGAGTGAATGGATCATAGCATGGATTTATGTTCCAGATGTGATTCTGCAGGCTGATGATGGGTGTCCCATTGTGGATATGCATGTTTTTTTTGCTGATGAGGCAAAATTGGAAGAAGTAGGAAGTACCACAACAGGGAGTGCAGGAGCAAAGCTCTTAACACATCAGTCTCATGGGATAAAACAACTTTATTTTGTCCAGCATACTGCAGCTACTTCTTCTCTCAACCTGTTTGGGTAGTGTACAACCACAGAATATCCCAAGTTGGAAGGAACCCATGGGGATCATCTAGTCCAACTCCATGGAATACATGTTCACTGTGCCTTGTGGCTGAAATAGAGAGCGATCATATTCTAGTAGGGGATGTTTTCAGCTAGGACAAATGCAAGTAGAAGACAGTATTAGGTTAATCCAGCAAAAAACAAAGTTAATGAGAAGATGCGATGTTGTTTTATCCACCTGCATGGTTTCAAAGACAGAGCATGCTTGTCTGTGGGAGTCACCAGCTGCCAGCCAGATTGGTTGCCTGGAGAACACGTTCCTGTTGGCTAGCTGCTCTTTAATAAGTCTTCTCTGAATAGCATTCAAGCTATTGAGCAGATTAGTTTTGTCTATTGTGAAAAAGATGGAATTCCTCTCCTTGTTACACAGAAGTCATCATGACCTTGAATTTAACACAGACTCATTGAAAGTAGTGCAGAATAACCCAAAGGTAGGGTGTCAGACAGGTTGTCAGATGGTCTTGTTTGCCTGTTTTTCTTTCTGGTTGGTTGGTTTGTTTGTTTCATGCTGCTGAACCGCTTTGGTTGCTTTGCAACTTGTACAAACTACCACCTGCAGCAGTTACTTGGCTCAGCCACTGCTGTGTCTGAGTGCTTCACAAAGACATATTTATTCTGCTTGGCATTAATTAGATGGAGACGGTGGGAAAGAACAAAAGAAGAAAAGAGAATTTATTGCATTCCTGAGCTGATAACACGGACAAGACTGACAAGCAGAGAGGAAGCTTATAGAGCATAGGACCTCAGTACTGGAAACTGCAAAACGAGCTACAACAAACAGTGCTAGGGAATAACCCAATCTAGTGCTTTCTTTGCAGTGCAGTAACTTTATTTTTTCAAGGGGCTTTCTGCTCTATTTGACCTAAAGAAAGTTAGGTAGAGTAAGTTAATGATAGGCATCACAAATAAAAGTCACCTGGAATGGAAAACTGACTTGGCAATTAATATTGAAGTGCTGTGTATCTTCACAGTGCTGGGCGCTATTAGACATTGCATCCGCTTATTTGTGAAATTATTGCTCAACAGATCCAAAGCTTAAAATTGTCAGTGGATCTTGGTGCCATGGAATTTTTTGAATGCCCAAAGCACATAAAAGCTCTCAAAGGAGAAAATGATGGGAAATAGGCATTCTGATGTCTGTCCAGGTGCCTGATACCAGCAGTAGAGAGGATACGCCAGGGAGAGGCTCAGTCAGTAATTGGTTTGCTCCTCAGTTTTCCCTTAAGTTAAACATTTTATGTGGGCCATAGCCTGTCTGTAGCACTGGTGAAGACTGATAATTTTCATAGCAAATATTACTTTTTTCCAAAGAAAAATATGCCTTTAATAGACATCTCTGCTTCAAGTAGACTAAAACTAATAGTTGCAATGTGTGTCATTCTCAGCTGACCAACTAGTGTTCTCTTTGACATAATCATATCAATCTTGTATGATCTTCAGCTTTTGAAATTTAATTGAGTGTGTGATGGCTTCTCTATCTGTAGAAGCTTTAACACTTTATCACCTAGAGGACTGTCATTTCATGCTCCAGATTTGAAAGTTGCATAACAATTTGTCCCCAAGGATATTGTTATTGCTTACATAACCAGCTGATTTTTTTTTTCCTTAAGTCACTATTAGAGTCTTTGTTCTTAGGTTTATCTGCTAGATTGCACTGTTATTTAAGTATTTTCCGTCTCTCTTGTTTGAGAATAAATGCACTGTTTCCCACTTGGTGTGAGCTGGGAGGTATGTGTTAAGTTTTAGTTTATGGTGTAACTTATGGTAGATCACTGACAGGAGATTCTTTTGATGAAAGGCAGAAAGTAAACTATATCATATTTATTTCCTTGTCTCTTGGTTGACATTTTTGGGTAAGATTCCTTTGCATACACTGCCATGACAGTGATGCTGAGACCTACAGGGGCTCTGGGCAGCCTACAACATAGTGACGGGCTCGTCTTTCCAGTCAATGGGAGCTAATACTTACATGACTCCGTAATCTGGAATTTGGCATTATTTATCTTCTAGATGCAGCTGGTCTACTCTGACAAAGAGACCAACAAAAGGATAAAGAGTAAAGAGAAAGACACAAGAAGGAAGTTCTCAGACAATTAGAAATCCTGTAATAAATAGGGGGAAAAAACGGTTGTTCAGTTACACAAGATTGGTGCTCGCTTAATTTCTTGCAAACTGGTAGTACTTTGAGGGAATGTGATTGATGGGATTAATTAGAGCTATATGTTTAACACTAGCTATAACGACCTCATTAATTAAAACCTAAACTTTTTAAGACGACTCTAATTCTGATTTATGAATTCTCTCTTTTTTTGTTTCTGAAATAAGGAAAAATCAGATGAACAGGTCAGTAGTGCATACAAAAATAGTATGCGGTACATTACAGTGATTTATATTTCTTTGGAGAATCAGAAAAGCACAAATCAACACATAAATCATGCATAATCAGCAAGGCCAGCCTTTGTGGAGATATTTTCTTCAGCAGCCTCAGGAGACCTGGGTTTAAATTCATCTTATGTGAGGTTATAGGAACCATTATCTGAACTAGCTGTAGACTAAGTATATCGCTCTTACCATGATTTAGGCAATTTTTGTTCCACTGGGTATCCATAATCATCTTCTTTTATAGACTTGCATTTGTAAACAGTTATCTCTCTTCACTTGATAAAGCTTTAGGACAGTAACAGAAGGTCGTATGAGTTTCCATACAAATTGATGGTCTGGATTCTGCAGTCTTTAGCAAATGTAAAAGGCACGTAAGCCACTCAACAGATCCTATGCTGTTAAGTAAGGATCTATTCCCTGATGCTTTGCTTTGTTTTGCGTTAGCTAATGTTCTTTATTAAAAGATAGTTTTCTTTTACTAATAGTTTTCCAGGCTATTCAGCTGTTTTTTCTCATGGTCCTCATTCATTTTAAAATACACTTGATACAGTGAATAGAAGAATTTCCCTGGAAGACAATAGATACACCCTTGGGACTAAAGACCATTTCATTAGCATATACTTGCTTTGTCTCTAATCCTCTGAGTATTTATCTATGTACTTAACTTTATTTAGCATTCCCAGGAAATTAATGTATCTGATGCTATCTCTCTTGTCCTGCAGCATGATCCCCACTCCTATGTGCAGTGAGAAGGCATCTCATTCAAAGAAAGCCAAGGAACAATGGCCTCAGTTGGAAAGAGGACTGAAGTTTTAGCTGCCATTCACATGTATACGTGTGAATGAGCAAGTCAGAAATTCATCTCATGAGTTTGCCAATCATTTGAAACGTTTTTTTATTAATATGGAAATCATAGATTCCAGTATACACTGCTCAGTTTGTAATTAAAGTAATAGTTTGATGGCCACATACAGTTTAAGAGAGGTGTATGACTTTGAAAATAGTTCGTAGTTGCTCAGAAATACATCAATTTCTGTTTAGAGAAAGCACACAACATAAGCATGATGTATGGCAAAAAGAAATGTAGTTTCACTTAGCTCTGAACATACAGTGTTTGAGACACTAAGGATATTGTGTCTTATTATCAAATTTAATTAAGGTATTTCATACCTATCGCCCTTGATAACTTTTCTGCAGTTTTTTACAGGAATTTTGATTAAAATGCAGTTTTTTAAGGGAACTTTGAATTCAAAGCGTGGATTGTTTTCAGCAGCAAGGATGTTGGCTTATCAGCAAAGAATAGAGACAATGTATTGGCCTTGTTTTTACCTGTATGGATCTATTCCTCTTTAAATCTGGTCTGAAAGCATAGTGAGATGGAGAAGGACTGACAAAGTGCAGAGGTTAGGCCTTAGCACTGTGAGATGACAGCAGTCCCTCTAGAGTGATTTGACGATGCTTACTGCTTTAGCATAGCTAACTGAGCAGAATGAGAGGCTTTCTTTCCTCCAAGGAGCTGCTGTGTAGAAAGCACAATGAATAACGTTACGCAGAGCAGCGAGTATAAAATAATCTACTTCGAAACCTAACCTAACCACTAACCGAATAGCTTGTTTTAGTTACCTGGAATGTTTTCAGAGCATGATAAGGAACAATATCCAAATTTCACATACTTATAGTCTTTTACACCAAAATCTGCATTGTGTCTTGAGTCTGAACAGGTAAACAATCTTTTCAGCTATGCTGCAGGAGAAGACGTAGAAATGAACCAGTTCATTTGAGTTTGTCTGTTGCAGTTTATGCTTTTTTATTTTCTTTTTTCTTCTTTTTTTTTTTCCTTCTGTTTTAGAAGCATACATCTGCACATTGATAGTCTTTAATTGTTATTTTAACAATTTGGACCACTTGATATTTTCAGACCCCTGCCTTGATCATTCCTGCTGGGTCCTTCAAGGGGACAGATTACAGTTCAGTGCTGTGTCATTCATCTAACAATTTGAAACAGAGTAATTAATCTTCACTTTCTCTATCCAAAACCCTACATGCAGCATTGAGCAAATGGCTTCAGTACTCACAGGGAAATGGTACAAGGATATAGCAGTAAAATGGGGCGCGAGTTGTTTTTATCTTTCCCTCTCCCTGTTTAGCTATCCCCAAGATTACAAGTAGCTGGTGTGTATTGGAAGTGAGTGAAGTTTCTCTTTGGGGCTTATTCTGACATTTAGGAAGATAAGGGAAACTGGATATTTCATAATCTATTCATCTGATATGAAACAGGTACTACCCATTGCTCCTCCAGAGAGGCACAAATTGTTCCAGGATCAAGTGCTGGTACTGAAATTAGGGTTTACTTTCCTCCAGAAAGCATTAACAGTGGGTCATTTGTAGTGTGCATTATTGGGCCAAAGTCAAAGTATATTTAAATATCATTGTAAAATGTGGATGAACCATTAGGGAATACCTGCCTACGCTCACCCATCATTATCTTCAGATTTCTATTCATGTGACAGAAGAGGGGTTTTATAGCTCAAAGAACATTTAATATTAAACAACTGTTTGAAAGAGAATTGGTAATAAGGAATCACAGGGTGCAGACACTGAATAAAGTGGTGGGAGCATCTCTGCTTCCTCCATTTGTTAT
>PPHD01028873.1:0-10768 GCA_002909625.1 Bambusicola thoracicus
ATGACAGGCTGTCTGAGACATAGAGCAGTATATACACAACAGAAAACTTTGAGAAACTGTGATCCATTGAAGTCCTATTGTTTCCTGAAATCTTGTCTTCATTCAGCAGAAACTATCCTTGTACTTACATACATACCCTCACCTCAACACACAGACTTACACATATTCATCTGTATAAATATCTACAGCTGAGCTGCAATTACTACACATAACTACATATGTTGGAATAACCAAAGCTGAGTTTTCATATAATACAGCAACTATGTGCAGAGGAAAACTAGGTTCTTAATAATCAAGCAATGCCAGACCTTCAAAGGCAAAAAGGAAAATCAGCTTTGCAAGCTATTCACTCACAAACATATGTGAAACAAGGAATGGAAAACTGAAACGTGTGATGATGGTGCTCAACTCAGAAATGTAGATCAATGACTTCATCAAATGCTGCTTCAGTGGCACATCTGTATGCATGTGCACACTGCAGAATGTGCCAGTCCTATTTATAAAAGTTAGAAGGTTGTACAGCATGCTGCAAGTCACCAGTAGGTACAAGAAGGATATCCACTGATAGATAAAATGCAACAAAAAAAAAATACAATGAACAACTGTAGTGCACTTTGACAGAAAAACTTAGATTCTTAGTTGAAAGTATATTTTTACAAAAAAAAACCCACGCGCACAGAACCCAACAAGCAAAACATACATGTGACTTTCTATCTTTTGTATTATCTGTACCTTTTTCTAGTAAGTGTTGGGTATATCAACAAATATGCATATATGTTCAGACATTCTACATCATCAAGAATGTTATCAAAAACTTTCAAGTCCCAATATACAACCGCACTAAAACCTCCTGTTTACCCTATTACATGTTACTAGAATCTGAAAGTTAAAACCGGAATGGAGAGGGTCAAAAACTTCACTAAGTTCTGATCTCAGCAGCAGTTCTGACAGAATTGAAAGCAGTATGGCATAACAGCACAAAGGGTGAAGAACCCAAGCCTCTCTCAAGACTGCCACTGAGATTTCAGGATGGGAACCCACAAGAACATAAGAAACCACAGGGAAACATTTGAACCATAAAAACAGAAGAGACATATACTTTTTTATTCCCAGTTAAACTGATGAACAAATGGACAGTTATAGTAAAAATCTCATAAGACAGCAGTAATCCTGCAGTGAGAAACCTAAAATTTGTATCAGAAGTATGGCGAAATCACCGAAATCATTGGAGCCCATTGAAATCAATGTCTTCCTGATTTTTGAGAAAAATACACCTTCCAACCAACCAGCTCACGTTCTCATGGAAAAAAATCTTTTAGAATTTAATAAGACAGAATAAAATAGAAGCCCTTTATCCTTAGGAATAGGTAACTTATTAGAATTCTATAGTAATTACTGTAAAAATTCTGTAGAAAGATAAACTGAGCATCTGTTCTATAAAACCGCTTAACTATCCTACAGAATTTGAGAATAAATAGATCTTTCATTTTTCTTTTTTATAGGCTGTGTCATAATTTATGCAGAAAGGTTATCATTTTATATTAAATGCCACAACAATTTTTTATACAGGAGTCTTATTTCTTTCTCCTTGCTAATGTCTTATTAGACAGAATGCAGTACTCAGCCAAGTCTCCATTATTTGCTTTGGACAGTCAGTTTTGCAGCTGAGCCCATAATGTTTCTCCACATAATTATAAAGCACGTCTGAATTTTTCAGTGGTGGGTGGACAATTACATATGTCAAAATTTTTCCTTCCAGATAATACAAAACTGCATGGATAGCAAACCTGTTATACGAACCTTCAAACTAAATACCCAACATCAATTCTTCGATTGAAATACACTGCTGGGCAGCACACATGGAAATTAGCTTATGTGAAAGAAAGAATTATTCAGCAGGGCAAGTATTAACACTCTTTAGCATAAAAATCTTACTTTGGCATAGGTTTTACGTCAAAAAAGAATAAACAATGGCACAAGAAAACCTCCCAGCTGAGTATGTTACTGTTGGTTAAAGAAAGTAAAAGGTGAAAATTCCCTCCAAGACTGTTTTTCCTTCAGATGGCACATTAATTATCTGAATTAAATTCAATTTCTGTCATTAATTCAAAAGGATTATCTCAAGCATCATCAGAAAGTGTCATCCTGTCTCACAAAGTATCGTTTTCACTTCAGTCACCACACATCTATTTTGAACCTCATTTCCTATTTTCTATGGATTTATTCCAATAATATAAACACTTATTTTCTGACTATTTTCTCATAAAAATGTAGTTCCCTCCTCTGAATACAGATCAAAATTGATTATCACCATAGAAAAGTATATTTCTAAAATGCACAAAACAGGAATACATTTCAAAATCTACCACTCTGAAGATTCCTAACAAAATAAAATTCCTGTGTGCGAGGTAGGATGCCTGATGCCCTCATTTACAGAGCTTCCAGAGAGCTTTTCCAAAATGTAATCTTTCCATTATAGCTATAGTCATTCTGTAAACAAAAAGCAGTTGATGACCATTTCTGTATGTACCCAAATCGTGTCTGGCACTACAGTTTGCAAAAGTGAATTTCCTGTTTACAAGCTCATATTCTTTTTGAAATTAAAATGCAAACTCATCTGATTTCAAGCAAGAAAATATTTTGATGAGCATTTCTGGTTCCAATTTACAGTAATATTGCAATAGTTTGATCGCTTCATTAATTATAAAAGTATCATCAGAAAAAATAATTTAAGAAATGGCTATTGCAACAAGATATATCCACATAAACAACTTCATAGATCTGAGAAGCCCAACTGAGTTCAATGATACAACTCCACACAGCCCTTTTTTCATCAGTCTTCCTGTTATGCATCATTCGCATAAGTTTGACTTTCTCATATACTTATAAAAAATCATATATCATTTTGAAAAGCTAAAGGCTCACAGATTAATGCAGAAACATTAAAATACTTTATTTTCTTATTTTTAATGTATTCAGAAAATGGTGTTTTCTCTCTTTTTTTTTTTTTTTTTTTTTGGTTATACAGTCATGGAAGAATATAAATTAGTTATGGTCTCCCTTCATAATTATGTAACTTCAAAGTTAATAGGTGTTATATTAAGCAAATCAAGTATTTACTTTTGAAAAGGAAACATGACAGAGTCACAAGGGTGGAAAGTAAGTTGAGGTTAACAATTATGGACTTAAGAGCACAATTACTTTGTTCACATACAACTTAAATATTGACATGTTCCACAAGAGAACATTGGCCACAGGAGAACTCAGTCTTTCACATCACTGATTTCCAGCTGCCTGGATTAACAGTGTCCAAATTCCTAGTTTATTTCAAGTCTGACTCTGATGGCTTTGGATGAATTATTTCTGATTTGTAGTAGAATAAAGGATTTATTATCAGGCCTACAGTAACATATTGGACATAAAGTAGCCAGAAGACAGTCAAATATTTGATCACAAATAACATCTTTTAGAAACACAGTAAAACTGAACATCACTGCATTCATTATTCAAGTCAGCCCATTCAAAAAAGAGCCATACTTACTTGGGCACTATATCACCTCAAATAGCTACCATGTAAAAAGCCTATTATTTTGCCAGTTACAAACTTGTCCTAGCAACTCGTTTCATACAACTAAAAAAGTATAGCAACATTTGCAAAATGATGGTAAGCTTAACATTTATATTTTAAAGGATAAAACAGTTCAGTTTCTGAGGTGTTCTGGAAAACAGCGACTGGGGTAAGGGCTCAAATGAGTCATGTACTGTAATATAGAAGGGGTTTTGGATATAATTTCTAAAGCCCTTCTTGTAATTTTCCTTTACTCAGAAAAGCAAATCATTTATGTATTTGCAAATGAATTACCCTACTGAATAATAATTTTACAAAAACTATATACGCAGTTGTGCGGGTACTGATACAAGTAACAGGCATGGTGCTAAAGTCATTACCTGTGTACTGTAGGCAGAATCCTGATCTGATGTGCTATACTTCTGAATCCAATGTGGCAAGGCAGTATGAGAGCCAGCACAGCTAGCCAAAGTTGTACAACAGGGCAGTACAACTCAGGTCTACTAATACTAGTTGATGCGTCTCACTTCTTCACACATACACCTGTGGCTTTAAACCTGGGGTTTGTTGTCCCCTTGAATCTTAAAAACTCAGTTACTAATGGAAACAGCTATTGTCAGCAGGCTTGAACTTGCTCCATTAGATCCATTATTAAGAAAAACTTTTAGGTCTGAAAATGTAAAATGATGAAAACCCCTAAAGCAACTGGACTGTTAGGTAGGACTCATTGCTCAATACTAAGTGTAATCTCTAATCATTTAAATTATGTATTCAATAACCACAAAACTCCATCAGATAATCAACATCTCATTCTTTCACACCTTTAGACTGGACATGCTGAGCAAGAGGAATCTGCTGAGGGAAGCACAGTTCAAATCCCATGTGGAGGCAAGTAGAGCTACTGCCTGAGAATGGTAGGCAGGGCAGGCCAATTTAATGTCTTTTAAAATAGACGCATTTGGCAATCAGGTTGTACATTAACATTTTCAGGTGCAATTTGTTTTGCTTTGCAAATACCTTGGTAACTAGAGTAAAACCTCCTGAGCATTTGGAATATGCCACATCTGAGTACAGGAAGCAGAGCTATGAGAACCAGTCTTTTTGACTGAACTAACATGCTCAGAGGCACAGAGGATACAGTAACAAGGGGAACCTTTGGCTAATGTTCTCTCCTAGTTTAACTGCAGTGATTTAAATTGAAGATCTTCACCACTTCTCCGCAAGATATGCTGCCTTCATTCCAAATGCTTGCATGCAGAACGAGCAGAAATGATATTCTACTTAAATGTTCTTTTTCACTTGACAAGCATTCATTTTCCAAAGAGCTGGAGCAGTTAAAGATGCCATTCTTAACAAATGTTTGGTATTAGTAATCAAGCTGCTCGTTCTCTGAAATGTAGTAGCTGATTTACGCGAGTGTTCAGTGCATTTCACTGCATGTTATAACAGGTTTCTTTAAACCACATCAGCTGAGAAGTGAAAACAGTCTTTTACACAGCTACAAAATGTCAATGCTTGACAACAGCCAGAGTCTTAACAAGGCCAGACAGGTCAAAGCCTGGTTTACATGAATCAATCAGAATTCAGAAAACGGTAATGAAACAACCACCTCTTGAGGGATTGATCTAATAAATGCATTTAACTTGTAAACAAAGGAAATCACATATCTATTCAAGAAGATAAAGCTCATCACAAAACATAGTTGTAAAAACAACTTCAGTTTAGACCATAAATTGGGCTTTCATGCAAGAATCTAGTTCTCATCGTGAGAACCCCAGGTCATTCTCCTTCACATCTGCCACCACCCAGGAGTATGATCTAACCACAAGACTGGAAAGGGCATTCTTCAGCCTTTTTGTTGAATCACTGCCATGTTTCCTAGTAAAATACGAGACTCGCGGGTCTACAAAAACAAACATACAAGAGACCATGTTTCTAAAGTCTCATAGTTATGTCACTGACTAAGAAAGGGACAGCCTGGGCTCCAGTTCCAAGACTTTGCCTGTATTTTACATCATTGCATAAATACACATAAACACTACGTAATTCCTTCCACCACCTGTTGTTTAAAATAAAATAAGAATGAACTGTGTTCAGTTCTTTAAGAGAAAAGGAATTTTTCAGAAACACACCCACTCAACTCAGGTGGAAGCTCACTGACTTAAGCACCTAAGTCTCAGAGACTGATAAGGACTGTATACACTTCTCTGTATTCTTGCCTTCAGCACCTACTATATTATTATATAGATATTTCTGCCTTGAAGCACTTTCCTGCTCAACACATTCCCTTTCAGACACGTTCTTCACCACATGGCTCCCCCTATGGACAGCAATGCACGTGCTATTAGTATTGCAGATTCTCCTCTGGGGCCAGACACTCAAAGGTTGCAATTTTCACCTCTTAAGTAGCCCTTTACCATAAAACAAACATGAATATTTTTAATCATTTAAGCTAAGAAAGCCTACTTTTCTCTACACTGAGTCTTCTCCCGTCTCTTGGTCCCTAGGACTTCCCTATTCTACCAGTCAATGTTCCCATCAAATGAGCAAGCAGCATTTGCTCAGATTTATAGCTGTATCTTGATAAATACATGAGTTCAGGCACTCCAGCCTTCATTTGCTGGAATCATTCAGTTGGAGCCTTTGTCCTTTCCAGTTACTGGTTTTCACACAACACGCAGTAATTTAAGACCTCTAAATTGTTAACTTTTGCCAAAGTTAGCTGAACTAGTAAGCAGATTCAAAAGTTGTTGGAAATGAACACAAATCTACACAGAGAGTTTAAATTCCAGGCAATCAGTCTAAACATTTTTTTAAGAAGGAGAGGCTGAGGTGCAGGAAGAAGGAAATACAGATTAAGCACATATCTGGATATTTCCAAAGGCCAGATTCACTCAGCCTTCATCCTGTAAACCTCCTGAGTGCAACGCTTAAAAAACCATCAGCTAAACAGACAACATCTATGTTACCAGACCAAAAAGGGCCAGGGAACTAGCCCATGTCCTCACACACCTTCCAGGCGAAGTCTCAGAAGCAGTACGTGACACCACCTTGGTCTCAGCAGCCCAGCACTTTGCAAAACAGTGCTCAGCTGTCAGCCTAAAAAAAAAACTGTGACACTTCACATGCAGTCATTTCTCTTCTTTGAGGGTTACTTTAGCCATACAAATGCAAACCAAGCTGGGTCAGTTCACCTAAGGACCAAAAAACAATCCCCGAGGCTTTATAATTATTAAGTATAAGTAGTCAGAGAAACGGAGACAACATCATGTGTTAATGTTGGCCCAGGTCCTCGATCACACAGCACTGATGGCTCTGTCACAGAGCTAGCACAGTTCTGTCCACCACTGTAAGTCCTTGGCTGCTCCAAAGCAAGTTGCTCTGAGCCCACATTGCTGTGCGGACAGACAGCATTCCAGTTCCAGGAACTCAGTGTTCCCACGTCCCAAGCTGATGTGCTCACAGCAAAACGTGCATTCAAAACACTCATACAATGATCTAATGTTTTTCCATAACACAGGGGCTTCTCAATATTTTTTTTTCCTTTTCAATACTTCTGTGAAAAACATGGGATTCAAGAATTGTAAGAGAACATTAATAAAGCCATGTGAACTGCAGTTGCCACTGCATATCACAGTTCAAGTTGAATCAGGGCTCAGTGACTTCAGTCATGAACTGAAGAACAGGGGTAACAATAGGAGTTAACCAGAGATCCTTAGTCCTGGAGATGAACTTTTTTTCTGTTTCACTTACTGCACAGAGTAGGGAAAATATAGATACAGATGCACTGTTGTATTTACATAAACATCAACATGTACATTGCTGTAATATAACAATTACTCAATAGATACATTTGCATCTATCCTATTTCTTTAACACGTTCAGTATAAGTATGTAAGTAGAAATATAAATATTCAGATATGTTTGTTTAGGCATATGCTACATACACATTAAGTAGTTGTTGGGGAACTGCTCATGACAAGCATTCTGAAGTATTGTGGCATAGGTATTCTTAAGGATGAAACTGGAGCAGTGGACTGCTAGAAAAGTACCTGTAAGCATTAGTCTGACTTTGTGTTTCCGTGTGCTAGCCTATAGCACACACAGATGTACACAGACAAAAACTCCCATACATCAGCATGAGCTTTGGGCAAATTGTGATATAGAAGCACCCCTTTATGAGTATTTCAGTGAAAATAAATCATATTTAGGTCATTTCAGTGACTGACAGAATAATCATTCTAGCTAACATGATGAATTCTAAGCTAATTCCTCACAGATTTTTAAACAAAACTTTAACAGACTAGAAAGCAGAACATAAGGTCAGGTAAATACCTTCTCCAGCATTAAATCATGCATTCAGAAGTGAAAAGAATTCATCATATTGACTTTTCAGCTTTGCTCAACAGTAACTATTTTTGTTTTTTTAAAGCTGATTTTTCTGTCAGCCTCATGCACTTTTCCCCAATGCACTCCAGATTTTGTACAGATTAATTCAGGATTTTTTATTATTATTATTATTTTTAACATGTCTGCATCTCTGAGCTCTACCTAAGTTACTACCTACTAGAAGTACTTCCACCTTTTTGATGACACACATTTTCTCTCCACAGCATCATTGCAATAAGGAGACTTAAACTGATCCCCATCTCTGTAAGACTACGTTTAGCTCTGAATCTCAGGCCTGCTTATCCACTCCCACTATCAGGTATACTCTCCTCGCCTCACACACCCTGGGATCCAATTGTCATACCTGTAACAGTTCTGTAATTGAAAGTTTTAGCATTAATGTCAGCAATCACATTAGCCAATAATGTTAAGATCAATACCTCTGGCTTTGTTTATACCTGCCCTGAAACACTGCTATTTTATTATTAGTTTTAACTCACAGCTATTTACAGTTCCATTATTAACCTAAAAGGCAATACCTTTCAAAATATCCTTTTATATAATTATCATTGAATGATAACCTCAGAGAGAGTAGTATTCCTACAGAACTTTACCACTGGATGAAGCCCAGACTCTTCCTAACGATGGACTCTTCCCTCAGTGGTGACAGTTTCTTTGGGACAGATGAAATCTATTCTTATCTGTAGCTGTATGTTTAAATACATTTGAAATACATCCTATCTGGACCTTTCCAGTCTCAACGATTAAGAAGTGAGTTAAATGACAAAGATCCTAAGGAAGTAATTCAAAAGTATGGCACCACAGCTGTGCATATGCAACATACTGAAAACAAAATAAACAGAGCAATCTATATTCCTGTTAAACAAGATAGAAAAAAAGCATTTATAAATAAAACTGACGATAGTTGTATCCATAAAATTTGGATTTCTAACAAGCAGAGGTTTGGTATTTGAGATTTTTAACCAGAAAATTTTAAAGCTGGAAGAGAAGCATCTGGGTATTTCAAAAAAGGGAAGGAGAAAGCTTGTGAAAAAAATCAGTCAGCACATTCCTAACTATAGTATCATGAACAGTAGTGTTATAATATTATTGCTGTAGGTTAATGAGATCCTTTATACAGTCTTTTTTCTTCAAAGTAGACTATTTTCAAGAAGTAAAATGGTTTCATTTGAATTGCAAATCCTATGACATAGTTTTATTCTTTTGGGTTAGGATGAGTGACAGTGGTATATTAGAGTTAACAAACCTTACCCACTTTTAAATACATTTCTGGCATTGAAAGCTAACAGAGCTGAAAACTGAATGTCTAAAGGCTCTGCTCTGGTATTCATTCCTTTATTGAAGCCTTGAAAGGACCGTATGGAGGGAACCTGATAGAAATTTTGTGTTGCTACAGAACAGAACTCAGTCCAAGGTTAAAAAAAAAAAAACAAAAAAAAAAAACAAAAAAAAAAAGGTTAGCTCTGCTGTCTTTTATATAACATCATTGCTGGGGCCAGTGCCTTCAAAAGTAAAACCAGGAACTGTGCAGCTTATTTGATTCAGCTAGTCCCTCAGTTTAATGGACTACTGGCCTGGCAAAATTGCTGAACCAAACCTTCTGAAAGACTATGCCTCTTGTACACAAATCCACCAGTGTGGGGGGCAGCAAAAGACAACTGGGAAAAAAAAAAAGCTGCATGACATAAATAATAGCATCCCTTCCAACAGCCCAAAGAAGAGTCTGGCTGTCTTACTATCTCTATCTATTCTTTCTTTTCCTCTCCCTATACTGAAAGTCAGGTTATAGATGAAGTTGGAGATATGCTGAAAATGTAGAAAGAAGTAAGGTTGCATGCTGGCAATAACAAACTTACTATCCCTACTGTGTAAACTTCTGGGTGGGGTGCAGTGGCCCAGTAGCTGGAACAGTCATTCAGCTAAGTATTACACAGACAACAAACAAAACAAACAGTTGACATGCAGATGGAGAATAGAAAAACAATACTGGGACAAGAGGAACAAAACAACAGCTGATACAATGGAAGGATCACCAGTGATATTTACACACAGGAAAGAATTCTAACAACATGCAAAATACTCTGCTCACTACCTGCTTTCATCTTACTTTACCTGCCAACAAAATTGAAGTCTGGATATATCAGTATCTGAAGGCATGCCACAAACACTGCTTCCATCACTCAATCAACCCTGGGAATTCTTTTTCTTCAGTGTTTCATATAAATAGACACTGAGAGTAATCAGAGAAATTTTAACAAGCTGGCTTCAAAGTAAGGAATAATAGGCATCTCATTCTGGCTTATCTCTCAAATTCCTAGGCTGACAAGTGTAACTGGTGAATTAATGTTGAATATGCAAACAATAAATACTCTAGGCTTTTCTGTCGCTCCAGTGATGTAAAGCTTAATTAGACAGCATAAGGCTGTTTTGCATCGTTGTAGGAGCAGAAAACATCTGACACCTACACTACTTCTAGAAATTAGAAGGAATTTAATTGCAGAAGCTCAAAGATGCCAAAAATAAATGCTTGAGGCTCTAAGAAAAAAAAAAAAGTGACAGGGTTTCAATTGCATCTTGTAAGTGTAAATGTTATAAGCAGAAGACTGAATAAACACTGTCATTATTTTTATTGGAGACCCATCAATAAGTCAGACTCAAGTTAACAGAAATATCTCCACAGAAAGCCAATAATGACCTTTGTCAGTTAACAGCTCCAGTAATTATCACTTTTTGAAAGTAAATTTCAACTTTGAAAACTGATGGCAACTGTTATATAATATAAAAATATAA
>PPHD01028874.1:0-10768 GCA_002909625.1 Bambusicola thoracicus
AAAAAAAAAAAAAAAAAAAAAAGATCCCCAAATCAACATCCTTTAAAAAAGGCAGAGAACAATTCTTGCTAAGAGCCACAGACAAAGACTTAAATGACAAATCTCAGATTTTTTATCTTATTTTGATTTGTAATAAGTTTCTAACATAAAAATATCTGGCACCAAACTGTGGGATTACCACTACTTAGATTTACAAGACACACTAAGTTCAATTAGGTAAGTAGTTTCATAGATGATTAGTAACGATTACTGAAGTGTAAAAATATTGCAGGATCAAATGTAGAAATTCCTTGGTAAAACTCTTGTAAATACTGTATTTATCTCCAAAAAGGCCTTGTTCTTCAAAACGTTTTCCCTTCCTTCCTCATCTCTTCATACTTGAATGTACAGACCAGCTTCTAATGACTCTCAGATCATGACTACTAGCATTTTTAAAGATGTGAGCTGCTCTAAAGAGCTGCACTATTCTTCTTTCCAACTAAAACAGAGTTCCCTATTTCTGAAGAAGGTAATCTCCTTCTCAGTTAACTTTTTCCCCTTCCCTTCCTCTTACTCAGTGGTCTTAAACCATTTAAACTCTTTTCTTTCCCCCTTGAGTAACAAGAAGTGAAATACTATCTGATCATTTGCATGATGAATAAAGACATGGCTAAAGAGATACAAAAATTAGTTTGTTGAGTAAAAAGATCAACAAGCCACTATAATAATCATTTAAATCAGACAGCTTTACTGTATCCTTGGATCTTTGTCTCTCTCCGCATTACTTATTTAGTACACTATATAAAAAAACAGTCCACAGTGAATCTAGCCACTTCCTCTTTCTTTATGTACTAGATGCACACTCTAAACACATTCCTTTTTATGTGTACAGAAAGAAAAATGTACTGTATAGAAAAATATTTTCCTGAGTGTTTTGTGCACCAAATAGAATCATCTTTCTTGCTTATCTGAAAAACAATCCACTGCTATTTGGGGAGAAAATGCCAATAGTCAGTGTGGTGTGCAAGTCAATTTTTCCCCCCCAGATTTAAAGAACCACGATGTACAATACTTGCAAGGAACCAAATCTTGGTGGGAATCACACCACTAAAAATCAAGTACAACTCCAATGATTTGATCATCTTTATGAAGAGGAAAACAATTTGGCCTCATCCAGACAGAAAAAAAAAACACTTGAGGACAGATATAGGAGCAGAAAATCAGTAATAAAATATAAAGAAGTACTGAGTTGTTTGTATTATACTGTATGATACAGATGAAACCATTTTAATTCAAGCATAATGGCATGTCTACGTGACTTTTCAGTGTGACGTATGTAATTTTACACAACAGGACTTTAGCGTTCATTGTCAACTTTTGGGTACTGGTACAATATCCAACAACAGTGTGCTCCTCCTGTTTCAAATATTGCTTGTTTTCTTCACAAGTTGTTTGTTGTTTTTTTTTTTTTCTTTAACATATTGGTCATTCTGCTTTTTTCCCAAAAATAAAAAAACCTGCAGTCTATAGGTTTGTGCACATTTTTACCACATGCAGAAGATAGCATAAGAAAGCAGCAGTCATTTTGACATGACAGATTAGAATGGCACAGAAGGAGCAATTTTGGCATTTCAAGTTAATAATAGGAAAGATTTACTCCCTATGATACATTATGCTAAAAACCCACTTTATAGCCACATTTAAATACGGCTCTTATTTAGATCAAAGAAATTAACAACTCTGAAAAAGTCATTCCAAACTATGAGACACCCATTTGCAAAATACAAGCGTGTATTTGTAATGCATCGTAAGACTGGTTAAGGGATCAGAGTATATTGCGTCAGCTTCCATACAATTTTTCACCTACGGATAAAATGCACTCATTTTACGTCAAACATAATCAGTTAAGTGGACAAACGAGCTTAGAAATGAAACTATCGTATTAAAATATTCATCCCATTCCACTTATAACTGAAGTCTTTCAAAAGCAAGTAAATTCAGTTAAGACTTATACAGTATCCTTACTTTCTTGTTCCTTTGTTGTTGTTTTTCACCTAGATGGAACAGTTAAAATAAAGCATCAGTGTTCACACTAATCTTTGCTTTTACAGTGCCTTTTTCTTCACTTTTACACAGCCTTTATGTTATTTCACCTTTGGAGAAGGGGAAGAGCATTTTGTAAATAACTTCGAAAAGTGCTGCCTGCTGCAGAAGACACAGAGATTTGCCTTATTCTTTTACTTCCAGGAAGATTTATGAAATACAATAGAAAGATGGATTCAACCACAAGGCAGCTAGCTTGTTTCCAAACACTACACAGTTTTGGAGGTGTTCAAAGCAGACGTTTTTATTCAGTCAGTTACAGAAATCAGGGCCAGCCATGAAATTTAGATCTTCAGTTAGATTTGGAAACATTTGCTTCCCACTAAAGTTCTGGCGTTCTCATCTGCCTTTAGATCCATATCTGTTACAAAGGCTACATTAATTTAATGTGTTATAACAAGAGAAAAAAATCATTCTCAGCAAAGACATTAAAAAAAAATAAAATTCAAAGACGAATCATTCTTCAAAGGAAACAAGGGCCCCATCTGCTGATGTTTAAAATGTACTACATTAGCACACACAGTACAGTGTTACCACAGATAAGAAAAATATTGAAATGATTCACAAAGTCAAATCACTACATTAACTGTGCTACACTCTTCTGGCATTTCTTTCAAAGGTAACAACAGCTTTTGTAGCCCTCTGAGTTAACCATTTTCCAGTGATGAAGAACAAATTCAGGCAGGAACATACAGCAATAAAATAAGAGATTCAGTCAATACTAATCACAGCAAAATAAAAGTATATCTACACGCATACAGTGAAGAGTTATATATATAATAAATCACCATTATTTAAGTCTCACCCCGTATGTTCTGATTGTGAATAATCATAATGTCCAAAAACACAAGTGAGAGATTAAAGCAGAGCTTTAAGAACAACCATGAAAGCAGGCATCTGGGAAATGTAAAAGTCAAACTTTTCTAAATATTAAAACATCTTGTTAAATAGTCTAATGTTGTTTACTGAGAGTTCTTAAAACTACACACTGTTTTGTTTATTGAAATCCCATACATAGCAAGCTTTACATTATCTTGCAGCAAAAAAAAAAAAAATGGCAGAGAGCCTAATGAAGACAAAACAAAGTTCTCTATTATGGATAAGAATATTTCAAACACTGTAGCAACAAAGGGCCAGCAGCTGAATTTATAACCATCTCCTGTGACTGCATTCTGCAATAAAGAAGTGTATCTTTTTGGAAGTAGAAAATATTTTTGTTGTATAAGGCTACACATACTACAGATTTGTTCTGATATAGCTGGGTAAAGTGTACGCCTGACATCTCTTCCCAAGCCTAGGAGCGTGGTTAAAGAACCTAAGGTTAACGCTGAAAAAAAATCATTTAAAAACTTTTGCTTTTTTTCTTCTCTCCTATACCAAGCAAAGCAGACCAGCTATTTACTCACATGAACTGTCCTGCAGCCCAGAACTGTCACTCTGCCATACAGAAATCTGGAGCCTGCTTTATCCTACTTAACTGAGTTTCTGTACCATAGATCTTGTTCTCATGTATGGTGCTGAAGGTCATCGGTGAGTCAAACAGTCATTGCTACAGAACAAAATTCCATGAATTGCTGACATTAAAAAAAAAAAAAAAAAAAAAAAAAAGAAAGAAAGAAAGAATGAAAGGAATAATGAAAAAAGAAATCCACAGCAGATTTCCAGTAAATGGTCTAACATAAAGGTAAGAGCTACACAGATGTACTAGACATGCACAGAATTCATAAAATCCTTAGTCTTCACTACTAGAATGTGATGAAACTTGAAATGATTATCAACTGGCCAGTGGGCAGAAGGCAGCATGCAAGATTTCTTACAGCATGGAGAAAAGCAATAATCAGAAGTTCAGTGCTAGTGAATTCTTCACCGAGCATGAGTGTAATCCACATGATAAACAGCTTTTGACTGAATAAATTAAAACTCAAAGCAGTCTGAATAAAGTTCCCAGACATGTTACCAAAGTTCAAGGCATAAAACAAAACTGTAAATAAAACTTCACAGTATAATTAGACCTATTATGGTTTTCCGGCATTTTCTTACAACCGTATCTTTAATAAAGTTCCTTTCATCAGCTTTTGTACTACATACAAACTCTTATGCAGTCACGTCCACAATCTGATCATCACAGTGTACTTTAGGCTGCACTACACTAAATGAGGGATGTGTGCAGTGCAGGAGCTCAACAAGTCTGCGCTTTTTAGAACAACAGAGCATACCACTCAGCCTGTGGTGTTTACCATTTATTTTAATACTAACATTCAGGTTTTGTTTGGTTTAATTTTATGAAGTGTGCCTTTCTGGGCATGCTGTTATTTGGCTGATCATTATCACTCATAAAAGGGTAAATCATTTAAAAGCTGTCAGAAATCATCTCACTCAAAAAGTGCCTGGGAAAATTAAGAGGGCTCTCATTCTGGACTGCACATAACACAAAGTAACTTTACTATCCCCCTTCACTACAACACACATTAATCTGCAGTGTGATGATACATGTCAGGAAAAGTAATTATAACTATCAGTTATGAGTGTGTTAGTAACAAAGCCACTGCAACTGACTGAAAAAAAGGTGAACCTATGGCTTTCGGTGAAGCTGCACGTTGCATAGTGAACTGATCCAGCCAGAGAGATCTGCTAAGAGAGGAACGATTCAGTTCCACCACTGCTCACAGCTCTGCTCCCCAGCACACACACATTCTTGTCTCTAGCCCTCACTGGACCCGACCTGTTTCAGCCAGGCAAAACAGTGAAAACTGATGCAACAAACCACGAGGATGGGATAGGACCTGCCTACAGAATGGAGCACCAGAGCCTTGTGAAGAGGGAGCCAGCCATCCGTGCTTGGAGACAAGGAAAAGGACCTGTGGGCAATGTCAGCGCAGTCAGGGTTATAATTCTATCCTGAACTTCTCCCCATGCTTCTACATTTCTGCAGTGCTCAGAACACAGTGTACTTTGGATAGTGCATGCCCTGACCCAGTGACACTATTGTGGCACGTCTCAAAGGTGAGCTAGTATTTTGCTTTGGGGTTTCTACATCTGCCTGGGAATTTAGCAGTAGATGACTAGTAGAGTAAGAATAAAAACAGCTAGGCATGACAGCATTTTTTATCTATGCCACCCATCCTATCAAGATCTAAATAACTTTACAAGAAAGCAATAATTTGGGATCATGCCTCCATAAAGGCCTCAGTCAAACGCTACTAAGTCCAGAGCCAAGAATATACCCAGTCTGAAATGTTTCAGTCTCCTTGACTTCTATCGCACATATAACAAAGATCCGTTTGAAATCAGCAGTGTCAGGGCCAATTTACTTCCCAGTTACCACAGAAGAATCAACAACTCAAGTGGCTGGCTATTCCAGTGCTTTTCTTGAACAAACAGCAATATATATCACATTACATATATACAGCTGCCTTGTATCCCAGCTATTTCCATTGGGATAAAGTGTTTCCAAAGCAAGTGGTTACTCACAATCCCAACAAGCAATCTCTCTTTCTTATTGCACCAGAAAGTACCTTTTTAAATTAGTGCAATGCCTTGCATGCAAGTCCATAATGTTTTAAACTGACCTCATTTTCACCACATTTTTCCCTTTTTAATCATATACAAACACATTATTTTATAACATTATTTACAACTGCCTTCTTTTGATTTCATTTTGCCTTTGAAAAGCCAGTTGACATTCTTTGGGAAAGATGTAATAATGAATAAAAAAATCATAATTTGAATTAACAGGAAATACGGAAGCTGTAGCTGTAAGCTCAGTGGAACTGGTAAGACATAACTGTGAGAATCTGGTGAATTAGCTGGTGAAGATTTTTGAACAATTCCTGCTTTACATTTTTATCAGTTCTTTTTTTCCCCCTCTTCCTCTCTTTTTCAACCCATCATAACACATTTTATTTTTCTAAGGGAAAATGCACCATTCCAACAATTTGATTGGCAGACTAAAGGCTGGCAGGCACAGAGGGTGCCTTTTTGATTTAATAACGATGACTTATATCTTTTGTTTTGAAAGACCCATGAATCAGAATGGAACTCTCCTTTCAAACCCAGAATTTCTATACCACTACTTATGTTTGGAAGAAGCAGCTCTATTTTGGATGCTTTTGGTCTCTTTTGGAGGCATCTATTGATGCTTACTAACATGTTAATGAACAGCATTGCAGTAGTGAAAGTCCTGGATAGAAGGCTTTTTTGGAGCTTATTAATACTCCTCTTTTATCAGCCAGACGAGATGCTGTAATGTGACACCTGAAAGCGTACAGTCTCTGAAGTGCTCCCAGTCACTGCTGGACCACAGAGCAACACAAGGGGCTGAAGTGAACAGCATCATGAATAAGACTTGCACAGACTTTGCAAACACATAAAAAGGAAAAAAAAGGTGAGGCTGAAGTTACAGGATGAAAGGAATGTTATCATTACTTTTGTCTTTAGTTAGAAACTTACCGAGTCCCCATTTTTTTGGAATGCTCCTCACCACATGCCTAGATCTCATTAAAAAGTAAAGTTACCTTTCATTTATCAACAGTTCTACAACCGCATATCCTGGGACATGTATAGCTACTCCAGATGCAGAGAACATACGGTGCACTCTGGAGCTGCTAAAGTTTAAAGAAAAATCAACAATAATGAACCATGAAATAAGATTTAAGAAACCTTATCCTTTTGATAGTGAGTTTGAGATTCCAGGTACTTGGGTGTATGTGTGATTTTAAAGCTTCCCTTATTTTCTAAGAACTTCAGGCACACCGAGGAAACAGTGCTTTGTCCTTCTATCAGCAATTTTCCCTTCCCAGGGAATCATAACTATTGTTCAGGTGATGGCCTGGTGGGGGCTTTCTATCACTCAGAAGTATCTCATATTGTGCTATGAAATGACCCTTAAAATTGTTATTGCATCAGATTATAATTGTAGTGTCTTTAGCTGTGAAATTGCATAGACACTTTTGTACCTCTACATTTCCAGGTACTCTACTTCTGAAGTCAAACAAAGCATTTTGTTTTCAGTGTTCATTGATGTCTCTCAATGGAGACAGAGGCATGTACGCACATGCACACATTCTCTCTGCTTTTTCACTGAGAATTTCCATCTGTCTCTTCTGAGGTTTTGTTCTCTTTCAGACCAAGGCTTTCTGTTCTTTCCATACAGAGGAAACCTTGTTATAACAAATAAGTATGTCCAATAAATTAACTATTATGGAAGTGTGCTCAGACGAGATTGATAATGTTGTCAGCTCCCATTATTTTCATACAAATCATGTGATATTTCCTATATTTCTTGAAAACAGGACTGCTAAAAGTCACGAGAACTTCTAATAAAAAAGGCATCTAAACTTCTCAGAAATAAAAACTTGAGAATAGGAAGCAAACCAACCCAGAAGGGCTAAGACAACAAAAGGTAAATAATAATTAAAAATTTAACTTATGCCATAATTTTAATGATTTCTTAATTTTAACTCAGTCTTCAAGACTTGGACTTGACCAGTAGTGCAGGTTGCTGAAAACTCCAGATGAATGCTGGGCAGTAAGAGGTAAGGATGAAGACAAGGGAAGAACTCTCCCACTAAGGACAAATTCAGCTTCCCAGGAGAGTGTTCCTGCCCCTAGCTGTGTCCAAACCACCAAACAGATCTGCACCACCAGTTTCACCATTGCTATACCCTGTACCTCACTGGACCTGAGGATTCCTCTGTTCCAAAGTCTGGAGCTTTGAACCACCCCAAAAGTGTTTACTATTCCATACATTCAGATAGTTCTTAATGTCTACAGATCCTACAAGAACAGGATGTGGTTACTTCAGAAGGACCAAAAATTTCTCTCCGTTCAAGTAAGTACAGTTAGGTTGTTATTTTTAATGGCTATAACAAAACATAATTTATGAGTTAGTTTGTAATGGAAACTCCCTTAGAAATGCAGAAAATTGGTCACAAGGGCTATCATGGACATAGGATCTGGTATTCAGAGAGGATATTGCTTTTTCCCATGAGGAATTATTTTTAAAAAGTAATTAATAATATACTTAACAAATGAAGTAAAGCAAAAAACAAAAATGGCAACCCATCCAGCTTGTATTCTAAGCCACAAGGACACGGGAGAGGAAGTCCAACTGCTGGAATGACTGACATTTAAGAAAAGAAAAGAACATTTTCTAATAATTAATATTTTAATTGATTTTGTATGCTACAGAAGAATGGAGTGACATGCTTTGCACACAGTGACACACAGACCTGTGGCCACAAAGCCAGCTGCTCTGGCCTGTGCACTGCAGGGCAGGAAGGCAGCCTGCTCCTCACATCCACTTCTCACTGAGGTTAAGAAGATGAAATTTAACCTCTCTCACAAACAACCTCAGACTTAGTGAGAAGCAGGTCATGTTTTCTCCACTCTGTTTCAGGGAATCTTATTAGTCATACAATGCAGAGTTTTTCATGTAAATTCAATAACTACAGAGAGGGAGAAACACTAACAGAAAATATCTTACCAGATGGAGAAAATTGAAACATTACCCTTGTTTCTTTGCCAACACAGATCCATTCTGACAGGCTGGAAATTATTTATGGTTGGGGGGGCATGGAGGAAGAGAGTATGGGGAGAAGAAAACATACTTACACTAGCAGAGATATTATTAATTGCTATACAGTGTTCAGATCCTTGCATTGTTTTGCATGCAATTAGTTACAAGACTCACATATGCAGCATCGTTTGCATGCTGATCTCTGCATGAGACAAATAAACCTAGAGCCCATGATGCATGTTAGAAATTGCTTTCAAACTACTGCAGAAGACACTGTGGTAAAGAAATGATACAATATGGCAACTCAAAAGCTGCATTCAAGGAAACAGATTACCTTTGAATATATAAATAGGTAAATACTACAGTATGTTGAAGATTAATACCAATCATTACTATTTTAATATATAAAACGTTATGGATATTGCTACCCAGCAGTGATCAGGCAGATATCTACTCTTCGTAAATTAAAAATAGATATTTTTCTGTATCTAATTGATTTTTACATTACATTAGGCAGCCAAGGCTGCAACCTTCCATGACATAGTATCTAAATAAACATTTATTAAAATATTTTAATTAGAATAAGAGGGAAAATATTGTTTGCAATTATGTTTTCGGAAGGAAAAAAATCAGACCTATTAAGAATTAATGTAAGCATAAGTGTAACGTAACATTTAAATGCAATAATTACGCCATGTGACAATATGATAACATTGCAAGTTATTTCTAATTCTTAAACTTTTAAAATTAACTGTTTACACTGATGCCTCTTGCACCTCATGGTCTTGAGCCTGAAAAATAACACGGGACAAACTAAGACATGAATAGTAATTCTACAAACTGAGGCTTATCTGTGTTGAACTGAAACTCACAGAATTTATCTTCTAGGTGCACAAGGCTTAATGGTCATTAATAATATTCCTCTTCCAGGGCAGGAGTATTATCTGCTCTAAAATTCTGAGGTGCTTTGTGTGGCTTAGCTGCAGCTGCCCCAAGTGACTGAGCTTCTGTCACTTCCCTTGGAATACTAACGAGGCAAAAAGTTATTCCCAGAGGATTGTCCCAGTCTCCAAATGACTTATAATTTTTTGCTATATACCTGTGTGCACAGATATTTTGGCTCTCTCTATTCTTTTTTTTATCTAGCAGTGAATTTCAGATCCTGACATGATTTAGCACAGGGAGATTGAGTCAGGCACAACAGTACACTGGTATAATCTATAGCTTATACTACTGATAAGTTGTCATGCCTTATTGAAGCCATAAATTTATTGATAGTATAATTCCATACTACCAGATATATATACATGAAGCGGAGTTAGCTTATACCTCACAAACCAGGCAAAACTTAGTATAGAAGTGAAGACAGAATCTTTTCTCCAGTGAGGAGCTGGCAATCATATGACTGTCACTGCAGGGAAGCAAACATGAAGCCTTCTATGCCTTTTAATTTCAGACATTATCACTTACCAAAAGCTGCTGGAAGAGCTTCTGGCTGTCATATAAGAATTGGCTCAATGGCCTTGAAATTGATATAAACCTGTAGAGAGACTACAGACATTACAAGGGTGACTGGTTAAGGAATGTGGGGTTCCTGCATCTTTTAAAGAAGTAGTTATTAAATCCCGGCCTAAGAAAGAACTTTTGAAATGGTCATTTCAGTAATAGATGTATGTGCATTATACAAACACAAATGGAGTCTCCTCAGGAAAACATGTTTACATGGCCTTCCATTAACAAATTTTGGTCAGTTTGATGCAAATCTTAAAGTGCTGGGATTGGTAAATGAAAGCAAGGGTGTGACATTTCAGTCTATGGTGGGAATCAAACACGCAAGCACAGTGCAAGACCTAACAAAACATCTTAAGATCACTGACTCCAGATCATACCCTTTCACAAAACATACATCTTCGAAGCGATTGAATAGCGATACCTTTATTAGACTAAATGTAGGTTTTTAACTGTTTTTAAGGTGAAAATTGTTCTATTAGGGGCTATGATTACTTTTAACATTCATTTTCCTCCCATGAAATTACAAATTTTTACTACAGTTGCTCCTAGATATCTCCATAACAAGTATGCGTTCGATGCCCTCCACTTTAATAGCATGGAGGAAGAAAAAAAGAGAAGTTCACTGGCAGACAAACATCTTGGAAATGGTAGGGAAAG
>PPHD01028877.1:0-10767 GCA_002909625.1 Bambusicola thoracicus
TAAGAGGTCTTAAGAGTTTAAAGACTTAGTTCCAGCGTGGCCAAGTCACAGGGGAGGTGGGGAAATGGTGATTTTCTATCCAGTGTGGCTGTGATACAGATTATTTTACTGATGAAATGGACAGTTGCACTGGATTTCCTTTTGTCTTGCTTCTGGCGGTCTTTTGTTAACACTCAGTTAAAATGAGTACCAAGTCAAAAATGCCTTCACTCTTATCTTACAGGAGTCTGTCATGTGTAACTTCTGCCACTATCAAACTCACGAGAATTAACGTTTTAATTTGGTGGGGGCGGTCCTACAGCTCTGAGCTGTCACCTGCTTGACCTCTCTTGTTACGCCTTGTCCAGGTGTGCTCCCTTTCAAAACTCAAGTCTCAAGTGTGATCAAACACAGGTCAGAGAACAAATTAATCAAATGATAGGGTGTGGCCTTGGTAGTGCACTTTGCTTTATCATAGATGATCTGGCTTCAGAGCAGAAGAGTCTCATTATCCCCCTTGTTGAAAGGGGCAAGAATTATGAAAACAACTGAAGGAATTATGTTCCTTGTGGGAATTCCTATGGGAACATACCTTGTGAGGGAAAAACTCCAAACTCAGCAACAAGGCAGGCTGGAAGAAGTGATAGTTGGCTTTCACCTACTGCACAGACAAGGAAGTTAGGTTACTGTAAAAACTAAAACATCTGCATAAGTTCTTAATGTAATAACTGCATTTACATACGCAGAAAAAGATAACAAAATTCAGAAGCAGAAAAAATATTGTTTGTACAGGATGGCCTTCCATTTTGGTACAGAAATCACAACTCTCTGAAACTAGATCTAGTAAAAACATCTCTATTTAAAATTTTTATGCATATATGCACTTTTTCCAGGTTTATTTAGTATTGATTACAAAGGGAAGAGGCCAGGATCTTTACTGGGATCTAGCTCTGCTACAGATTTTTCTTTGCCTTTCTTCTAATGATTATTCTGCTTCACAGTGTAGAGCTATTGATACTTACCGTATAGAAATCATTTGATGCAGATGGAGATAAAGGTAAGTGTAAATACATTAAGATTTAGTTAAAATCTCATTGCCATGGTATACGAATTAAAAATAGAATTTCATATTGAAACAAAAAGTGGTAATATTACAGGTCTGCTCACTGAGCAGTGTAATGAGACCCGATGACAAGAAGTAAAGGCCAAAAGAGGAAAAGATGTAGAGGAGCTCATCTAACTGCCAGTGAATCCTACCCCAGCTCATCACTGTGTGGGAGTGGCACAACCCTGCGCTGCTCTCTGCAGCTGCATTGGCCCTTTGGCTGCAGCAGGACCTGAGCCTATTGCTTGAGATCAGGTCTGTGTGTTGCAGCAGAAAAAAGAAATTGCTTGTAAATCTTAGTTGTAAGTGCATGAAGCTGCCGTACGGGTGCTGCTTTGCAAAAAGCAGGGGGTTGGCCACCAGGTTGCGGAATATCAAAAGCCTGGAGGTACAACTGGGTGTTGGTTGTAGGTGGACAGCTGCCATGCTTAGCATGCTAAAAACCTTGGTCTAAATGAAGACCAGTCAAATACGTCTGTTTAATATAAGCGGTGGTTAGACACACCATCTTGTACTGTGATCCCCTCAGGTCACACAAACTGGGCGAGTTCAGTGCAGCGCTGTTGGGATGGAAACTGCCAAGGCTCTCCTGGCTTGGTAACGAGAGGGGATGTGTGGGACTGGGCAGGAGTGGAGCAGCCTGGTGTTTGCTCTGCACAGTCAGTGTTTCCTCCTGTGACACTGGAAGAGCTTTCTTGCCACTGCCATGTTGTTAGAAGGACTTGGTCAAACTTTATAAATCCTCAGCTGCATTACTGCTAGTTGAAGGTGTGAGACAATTTACCTTTCCAATACTGCTGGTAATGTTTTCCCTACATCCAGCTCATGCAGTGTGTGACTGATGAATTTCTGTATTACTCAGGGAAAAAAAAAAAAGATTGTTGTTTTGATACCTCTATGTGACAGTGTTTAGGGTCGAAATTTTAAGGTTAGGAGACTTTTAGACAATTTTCCCTATGTGAATTTTAGAAGATTCATAAAAATACTTTGTTTTATGAAGTTTTCTAATTGTTTTATAACCAACCATGCTTTTCCCTTGTCCCCAACCTCCCCGCATCTTGGCAAGGAGTACCGTTTGGTTTCCACACTTAAGAAGTCAGCGACAGAACAAGGTCATAATATATGAGTAGTTCATGGTTAATAATTAGATTTTTTTTTTCCCTGTAAGGAAGTTACATTTTTTTTTAATATTTGGATTTAATAGTAAGCTTTACATTAATACGTCTATTGTATCCAAAAAGCAACAGTAGGTGGCAGAATAATTTCACTGGAAGTCAGTTTCTTGGTATGCTAAACTTCTTTTCAATGAACTTCAACAGAAAAAGAGACGTATCTATATGAGCTACGACCAATTGCTTTTCTAGATGGCTGTCCTAACAGAATTGACCAGACAGTTCCAAAACATGTACTGCAAACATTAGTCGGATTTTAATAACTGTTTGCTTTCCAGTTCTGCAGAATACTTAAATGCTTGTGAAGAATATTGCAGAAGAGCTTGTACGTGATGCCTTGCTGCTGCAGAACATGCGTGCGTGTTAGTCACCAGCTGAAGCGTAGCAAACAGTATTTTTAGAGGTGTAAATAATACATACATATAATCCTTTCCTTTTAGAGAAAAGCACTTACGTAAACATATTGCTATGCAATGTATGCTCTACAGAACAGCTCTGCTGTCGCCTTTGATGAAGCAAGTAAGCTCCCTGGAAAATTGGTAGTAAATCATGACTGAGGTTCTTCAACAAAGAGTAAAGAATCTATGGAAGATGTCCCTGGCAGGACGATAGGGAGAGAGTGGTTGCAGCTGTGACTTGCATTGGTTGTTTTGTGGACTGTTTACCAACTCTGGCTTTCTCCTCTATGTTTCTCTGGGAGTAGCTGTAGCATTCAGATCCATGAGCACCTCCAAACAATTCAGTTTAAAGGAAATGGAACAAATAGACCACATATAGGGAAACTACTTCCTTCACCTTCCTAGCAAGCCATGTTATCTTGAGGTATACCTTGGCCTACAGCCATTTTTTCAGTCACAACTGTCTGATCTAAAATTTTGAGAACTACCAGGACCACAAATAAAGATGTAGTTTAATGGTATTTTACTTCATTGTAGCTATGGAAAAGAGTCTAATATAGAATCATAGAATGGTTTGTGTTAGAAGGGACCTTTAAAGATCACCGACTCCAACTGTTGTATATTTAATCAGAACTTCTGTTGTCCCTCAAACATCTGCGATCATCCCATCCTTCTTCCAAGTAGACTGGGGAACTGACCTGAGTTCAGATCACACGTGGCTGGTTTTGAGTCACATCAGTCCCTTTGGCCAGTTCACCTCATAACCACACCAACGTTTTGCTGTATGGAACAGTTTGGGGATGAGAATGAGAGACAGAAGAGGGCAGGATGGCTTCCTCTCATTGTGGTGTTGCCTTATAACACTTAAACCATATGTGAAACTACAGCCTCATATAGCAATTGTTCTGTGTAGGAAAGGTACTAGAAATTGTTGTAAAGATTACAGAGTTGTTGGATTTTTTCTCATAATGGATACCTTTGAAAATATCCCCAAAGGAATGTGTGAACAGTGGAGGTGCCTGTGGTGTGTTTTCTTAATTTTGAAAAAGTCTAAAATGGATTTGCTGAAAAATTACTTCTTATTCAGATTGCATTTTGATAGCTGCTGTGGCTGGAAACGGCCTGCATACACAAATGACAAAACCACAAAGATAAATACTGCTATCCAAAAATTATACATATGATCTTTATAATGCAGTGCATGTATTGAAGTTTAGGATGGTCACGCATAATGAAGTGTTATGCAGATCAATGTCATGAAGGATGAGGAAAACAGTGTCCAGGTTCCTGGGGTCTGATACCTGGGTCTGAAGAGGAGGCAGTGCACTTCATTTGCTCTGTGGTATTTCAGGAGGGCTGTGTTGGGATGTTCTGGCAACTCACCGGCATCCGGTGTTACACTGTGGTGAGCACTTGGTGCATCAGATGGTGATCTTGGGAAGATCTAGCAAAGAACAAGAGGAAGAGGAATTGTAGCTGAGACTATTGTGGCAACACATATGAGGGAATTTTATTTTGTGCTGTGAAAAGCAGTAATGCTACAGAGGGTAAACCTGCAAATGGGCTAAAATATGGTGTCTGTGTAACATGGAACAAGGAACTGAAGCACGTTTATGTGCGAGTGTTTTGATACAACTGCTTTACAGTAGATTTTTAGTAGGAGTTCCTCCATTCTGAATGTGAGCTTTGCCAGGACTCACAGGTGAGTTCTGTCCAATTCTGTTGATGGATTTATTTTTATTTAACTTGCTGCTTCAGTATCTTTTTGATCCCTGATTCCTGGTGATGCCTCTTCTCTATTATTTGAAAATAGCTGTGGGATCAGGATAAGTATTTGTGTAGTTTTGTTGTTTTTTTTTTTTTTTTTACTGAGGACTTGTTTAACATTTATTTGATATTATTTCTGTAAGTGGTCCTTGTCCCATTTTGCTTTTTCTTCCCCGCAGATTCTTTGTTTGCTTGCCTTAGCTTTGCTTCAGGAATTTATTTGTTTTTATGTCTTTGTTTATTGCTTTTTCAGTTCCACCACAGCTCTCTAGATTTTATTCTTACATATCGATTGCTATAATTTATTTTCCTCTCCATCAGCTGTATTAGTTTGAGTGTTTGTATTCTAAGGACTGCTTGTGTCTTGAAAATCGTGTTTAAACATCTCCCTCGATTTATTATTAAGGCTGTCTGTTTTCTGAGATTAATGTTTGTATTATGCGAGAGCTGCTCTGAAAGTAATGCCTTCTACTGTATTATGTTTGCCCATGACATCAGAGGCGGACGTTGATGGTACAGTGGCAGAGGTTGAACCTTCCCACCAATATTCTGTTACATTTTGTTGCTATGTGACAGATGGCAGCAGAGGGCTAGTCTGACAAAACGGCACGGAAGTGTGTATGAAGCAGAGGTGTGGCACTGAAATCCTCCATGCAGGAAAAAATGGTACCCATTGACATTTGTGGATGTTTGCTGAAGGTTTATGGAGTTCAAGCAGTGGATGTGAGCACAGTGAGGGAATGGGTGGTGCGTTTCAGTAGCAGTGATGGTGTATGTGGGTCACCTCCACTTGTGCAGATTCTTACAAGTGCAGCATGCAGGCTCTTGTTCACTGCTGGCAAAAACACACAGCTAATGGTGGTGACTGCTCTGAAAAACAGTGGTTGAGAATTTGATCTACCAAATAGTGTCATTGTGTTCTTTGTGTCTATTGTAGTTTCCATGGAAATAAATAGGAGGCATTACTTACGGGGCAACCTATGTACATAGACCTTTTGCGGTAATTGCAGGCTTTTTATTTTACTTTTGAGCTGCTTCTGACTTCATTTCTTGTCTGAATTAAGCATCTCTAAACTGGCTTCTGAAGTTTTCAAACAGAATTTGGGGGAAGGCAAGGAGTTTTGACATTCAGGAAAGAACTTATTCATAGGTATTTCAGCTCCCAGCAAATTCCCCAGCAATATCAGACAGTGTATCCCCTCTGTTGTTTTTCTCTTTAACCACTTCTTAGTTCTTCAGATTTGCTGCCTTTTTATTGCTGTGCATACAGAGCTGCCAAATATTGATACTCTTTTATGTTGACAGGGTCTCCCAAACTCCTGCCTTAGTTTTCTGGTCTGCAAAATGAATGGAATAATTCCTGTCTGCTAATTCCTGTCCAGTATTGAGGTGTGTGCAGTGTTTTAAAAACACCTGGAAAAATGTTGTTAAAGGGCTAGCGTGGAGCTGAATTGCAGTGCACTTCTCCATCCGAGACTGTCATACTGCAAGAGAAATTTTTTGAGTTCTGTCTTGGCCTGTGACAGAAGAGGTGAGGAAGCAGTGATGTAAGTTAGCAAGCCTGGACAGAACGTCTGACAAGATTCAGATGTGGGACAAGTAGCACTTAGTCTACACATAGACCATTTGCATGCACAAGTGTAAAATCATGGTCACCGTCTTCAAAACCGAGGTATGTCGTGGCTAGATTTTCTGATAAATTGAATTCCTACTGGAAACAAGCCCTTTATCATTAGTTATTTTTATTCCTCTTTTGTGTTGCAAAGTCTCAAAAATTTATTACAAATCTCACCCTGTTGGTGGCTTGAGGTTCATCCTGCGACTCCTGCAGTCATTTCAGAGTTACTCTCTCCTAGGAGGAACCTTTAATCTCCAAGACTGGAGAGAATCCGAATGCTTATGACACAAAACAGAAAGCAAGTAAGAGTACAGTCCTACCTTTTTGACACCTTCTTGATACTCTCAGAGTGCTGTGCATTCTAAGGAAAAAGAATGGATATTGTTTAAGTTTTCTCGTTTGTCTAAAATGGATCTTTCTGGTGTTCTGGTCCATGGAACCTAATGTTGCACATCTGCACGATGCAATTTGTAGCTATCTGTATGTAGATAATCTTTTAGTCACCTTAATCCAATGATGTGGACACAGAAAATGAGAAATGCATTGCACAAACGCTTGTTATTGAACATTGATTGTGGAATTTAGGCTACTGTGACCTCCTGAGCTGTTTGTTGTTGAGTAGAAGGGCTTGAACTTTAATGCTCGTACCCAGCTTTTTCTCAAATGCAGAATTTTTTAGATCAGTGGGTTGTGAGTTGGTCTGTGTTCTGCAGGTTGGCTCCTGATGTCTGTAGTTGGAATAGAAGTGATTACAAAACAAATGGTGGATCTTCCTGCCTGTGGACTCGCAGAGGTATTGAGTGGTTTGTACGGCTGACAGTTGACTCCTTACGTGTGGGAACAGCTCTCCTGTTCACAGCCTTGCTCCTTGGAACATAGTGAAACTTCAGGCCCTTTCTTTGCCTCTGTATCAGCCCAGTTGTCAGGCTGACCCATCATGTTTTATAAGTGCCAATTCCCATGCTTCCACTTGTGCTTGCTGTTGGTATCCACTGCGTTTTACATTCTTTTTGGAAGTTCCCTGTTAGTTATTCATAAGTCACACCTTCCCCATAGCTATCCATGGCTCTTTCCCTTTCCACTTAAAATTCCAGTGCAGGATCAGCTCTTGGTGAAGTTGTCTCAGGCTACAGTTTCCTCAGCAGCCATTCCTGTGCTGTGTATTTCTCAGAAAGCTGTCAAGATGGAGCTTGGGCTAAAATCTAGGTAATCTCTGGAGTTTGTTTCATCCTGTTAAAAGCCAGCTTTTATGTCTGAGACAGTTTCTTACTTCAGCACTCACTTCTCTTTTTGTGCATGTGTGAATGTCTCACACTGGGCTTTTGCAAATGGCCACTGAATATTTTTCCATGCTACTTATACCGTGCATCTCTGGCTCCTTACTGATGTTCATATTTTAAGAGTAGTATGAGGTCTATCTGTTGGTCTTGCAACATGCTGAAGAATAGCCGTTATTTGTCTTTTATTGGCACAAGAAACATCTGAACTATCTAGTTCAGAAAATAGATTAGCACAGGCCTGATCTGAAGCTATGCCGCATTGCTCTTACTTTGTTATCTGTGCTGGATCTGTAACATAGTTCTTCAAAACATCATCAGTAAACTCAGCGCAAAAGTTGTTCACCGGGTCAGACTCTCAGCTGGTTTAGATAATAAGTTGGTATTTGTTTTTCTTTTCTTCTGTTTCTAATACAATACTAATGCTTTACAGTATATTGTACAACATACCAAAAGTTGAGCCAAGAGTAATTCTTCAGATTTACCCTCACCAAACATGCAGCACAAACCAGCAATACTTACAGCCTTGACTCACTCAAAGGGGAAGGAATTTGTAAAGAAAATAAGAATCAAAAAGGAAAGAAAAAAATGCCTATGGATTTCTTTTGGGGAGAGATTTTGGGAGTGTACAAGACCTACAACCCCATGCACAGAACTTTTAGCAGTCAACTATTTCTACTATATTCTATCTAGATATTGCCCATCTGCAACACTAGAAATGTCTTAAAACACTCAGTGTTTTTATCACCCTGCAACGCAGTAAGTTCAAAGCATTAGCAAAGTACTTTTATAGGGTAGGCATTATGTCTCCTTTGGAAAATAGAGTACAAAGAATTCATTGTATCACTATGCTGTCACAGCTACTTAGTGACAGAGCCAGCATTAGGAAATGTGTGTCTGGACTTCTCTCTCTCATAGCCTTTTGAGAAGGAATCAAGGTGTATGCAGAATTAATGGTGAAAGAAAACGTCCAAACTTTTTTTTCTCTGCAAATGTATTCAGGGACAAAAGGATGAAGGTAGAAGGACACTGTGTTTTATGTTGGTGTCAAGTCTTTAGGGTCAATAAAATCAGATCAGCATTAAATCTTAGTTTGGAATGAAAAAAAAACATCAATAAAATTTTAAATAGGGACTTGTCAGACAGCTTCTACACCGAAGTGGATATCTAATACTCTGGAGGAGGAGATTGAGAAGTGGCTGTAGTATAACAAGTATTGCATGATACTTCTTTCATATATTCATGTTTAAGGCTTGGTACAGCAGTCATGGGTTATTACTTTTTTATACATACTTTTGAGGAACAATTTATTGTAAAACAAACTAAAGTTATCCTTAATAAACTCAAGGTACAGTCAATGGCAGAATAAATTTGTTGAACTAATAATACTGTTACTGAAAACAGTCTTCTAGTTGCTGCATGTTTTGATGGTTCCAGAACCCAGACAGCACATCTAGAGGCATGTACCATAACTGCCATATGTCTGCAGAAGTTGTGTGCCTCCGTACCACATAAGCCATTTTGCAAATTAGTGTAGCCCAAAATATGGAAGAGTTTTTACCAAGTTTTGAATATATTTGAGCAATTATCTTTCACCTGTTACACACACTGCTGTGCTGCTGCACCTTGAAGTCCAAGCATCTTGTAGCGAATTATTTTTATCTTTGTCTTAAGAACTCCACAAATTCATTCTATCCTTCCCTGAGAATGTCTCTTCTGGGCTACTGTCTCACCAGTGAGTGGCATGCCAACCCCAGTTCATAGCATCCAGCAGCTTCTATTCTCCTGTCCCAATCTCCAGATCTGAAGATACACTTCTAGTCTTACTTGAACTTGCTGTTTCACTCCTGGTTTTCCACAGTGTTTGCTGTGTCCTGAGGATATCCTGTCCCAAAACGCTTCTTTATCCTAGGCTTCCTTTCTCACATGTTTGCCCATATCTGTCTTATCTTTTTGGAAGGACAGCTAGTTCAGTAGGAGGACTGCAAAAAGCCTGTTGCTATACATCAGCTATCCAAACTTGGGTATAATTTGCTTCTCTTCAGTTTTTCCCAAAATTAAATTAAAGAAGTTAGTTCCTAACAGTACTATATTTGCAGTTTAATACTGAACTCCACAGTGGAGGTTCAGTTGCAGTTTCTTGAGAACTACTTCAGACTAAGCTGTTACAATGGAATCCAAGGAAAATGCATGATCTTGTGAATTTTAATAGCAAGCACATGAGATATAAAGAGTTGCTAGTTGCAGTGAGCAATTAATCTAGAGCTTCATCAAAATTGCAATTGATTGTCCAGAAGGCATCAGTTGTTTTTCTTTGCCGTCACTTGTGTAGTTTGCAAAATGCACAGCATGAATCTCAAAAGATATGATCCAACTGTGTTCACTTGGGTTAGTTTGAATGATATGAAAAAATAATTTAGTACTCTTAAGTTTAATTCTCAAAGAGTAGGTGCTTTGTAATTGGGAAATATCAGAAATCTTGTCCTAATATTGTTTAATATTACTGAAAAGGGCACAGTCTATTTTTCACCACCTGACAGCAACTCCCAACATTTCTGCAGTTCCAGTTGCAGTTATGATGGTGTTTTCAAAGAGTTGAATAAATCTCTTCTTTTTTTGTTCTTGACATTTTCAAAGATTTACTTAAAACTAAGATACCAGTAAAAAAGAAAAACAATGCTGGTAGTCCCAGTCTCATTTCTGGTAGAGTCAGTGTGGATATCCTCAGTTATCACCAACTTCCAAATGAAATTCTCTTTTTTTCTCTCTCTCTCTCAGAGAACACTTTTGGCTTGGATTGATTTGGTTTGGTGTGAATTTCACTGTTATCAGTCCCATTGTGCTTTATCTTAATGTTGGGGTAAGGTTTGCCAAAACAACCTGCAGGACTGATCTTCCGTGCAAAACACATAACGTGCTTCTATAGTGCTATCTTCTGCACGTATTTAAGCAGTGACCTTGACCCTTGAGTAGGTTATAATCCCAAGTAGTGAGAAATTACCTTGGGTCTAGCTTCTAAGGTGTGTGATTTTATTTGGATAATCTCAAATGCTATTTTTTCCTCTATTAACCAAAGCCAAAGGGGGATGTGTCATGCTGTGATCTCAGCACAAAAATGGCTTCATGCATTTTTCTGAGTTCATTTTCTATTCTGAGTTCTAATTTTCAAAGAGGTTTCTTCTAATGATTCACGTTCCCATTTTAAGTTAGTTATGTAAATAGAAATTTGTCATTCTAAAATTTGAAAAAGCTCTTATTTTAATAGTGAAATACTAACTGTGTTTCCCAGAGAAAGTATTAGGAGAAATAGGATGCAGAGACCAAGATATTCGAGAATTTTAGTGACACTACTTTGAGCCACAAGATATTTTCCTCCCTTCCCCCTCCCCCCCAAATGTTGGTTGAGAAGATACATGGCTGATTTATGTCCCCTCTCTTCTTTCCTCTGGAT
>PPHD01028878.1:0-10767 GCA_002909625.1 Bambusicola thoracicus
TCATCAGTTTGTTGGCCGCCTAAACATAGATCCAAGAGCCTAATTTAGGCATTATTTATACATAGATTTTTTTAATATCTGACTCTGTGTGTCTGTCTATAGCATTCCATATCATGTACACTGAAGCAGCTGTTTTCTTCCTTTCTCACCTTCTTCTACTACAAAAAATTTTTGTCAGAAGAGCTCCAAACAAGACTATTAATACACTGAACACTTCAGTGACCATTGCATTAGAGATTCGTAGAACAGCATTTTAACCCCTTGCTTAGTAATCCCAGCTCTCATGGTAATGCTGCAGGTACTGAGAATGCTGCCTCAACTGGCACACTCAGAATGTCTATAGCTCTACTTGTGCAATTTTAAAGTGGCATTCAAATGCAAAGCATTTTTAGTGCTTCTTTTCCATTGCTGTTCACTACAGCATTACATACAAGCAGGTACTAGCCCTCTAGCTTTACCTTAAGGTGAGCTAACTTTGCAGCACGGCCAGGATCAACTTGCTAGCCGAACAACCCACACGAGCAAACAATCCTACTGCACCGATTGGTATCAACTTTACATTCAATAGTTCTTTATTATGCCTTAGGGCTAGGCTTACTCCGAAATGAAATGGAATCCTGAAAACTTCATTTATATCAAAATATACCAACTTGTTCTAGACTTTTGCTGTCTTTTTGTTGTTGTTGACTTGTTTTCTTTGTATTTTTGCAATAAGAAAGCCATCCTGATTGAGCCTTCTAGTAAACATGGATTTATAACAGGTTGCAGAATCCCTCTCTTCAACATCTGACTGGTGCGGGGCATGCACCATCACAGGGCTCACCTCAGGACAGCAGACACATAGGAAGGTCCTTTCTTTCCACACTCAGCATGGGCCTGTTAAGAACTCTTTGCATACTTCCAGAAGTATTATTTCCAACATTACTGCCTTTGTGGCTCCTACACCATTTATTCTGTTTTGAGGAATAAAACCTCCAACTACATAGAAGTTTTAAGTATAATATAAAAATACAGTTATATTGTAAAGATCTCTATCCCATTTCCACATAGAGAAAGGAAGTAAGACTGCTGCCATTAAGGAGCACCTCCAAAAGAGCTCCTGATAACAGCAGCTTAAGTAGCATTTTTGTGGCAAACTGCCATAAGGCAGATGACCCACAAGAGCTTTCCCCTATCATTAATACTGCTCCACAAGCAAGCTCGGTTATCAGAGCTATGTCTTAACCATCTACACAAACAAAATGGTGCTGATGTTACCTCAAAGAAAGCTTTTTATTGTCATTATTGTATTGTACAATACCACACAATACACTGTACTGCTCTTGTGCTTGACTTAGTCCTGACAGACAGGAGGGAGCTTTAGCTCATTTTTCTAATAATGATCATTCATTTGGACTCAACATGATCCAGCCCTAAGCACATAAATGCCCTGCAAAGATATTAACCCATTCCTGAAATACACAGAATTATACGTTAGTTATTTCAGGGGAAACAAACGATAGAAGTATTTGGCCAGTCGTCTGAAATACTTAAGTCTACAGTCTCAAAGATAGTAATGACCCTTAGCTATCACTCAATTAAACGTTTATTTGAGGTATATACTTATAGCTCACTTTCACTACACTGAGCACCAACTTCACTGAGGGCCCTGGACCTCACTTGAATAGAAGTATTCTTAAGGTTTCCCACAGCAGGCTGCTGTTATTATTCTAACTGCAATCCTCTGTACAATGTAAGGAAAATGTAGAGTAATAAGTATAGAAATAACTTACTCATTTTGTTCTTCCATTCTTGCCTTTATTATAATTCGTAGTACAAACACTTTTCATTCGTATAAAAGGAATATGGAAATGACTCTCCAGGCCTCCTGAAAAGTACACCTAGCCTTTTCAATTGAGAGATTCTAGTATAATCAAGTTTGCATTTCACAATGTAAGCTCAACAAATTACACGACTAGCTGACAAAAAAGCATCCATCACCTGATACAAGTGTACCCGCTACATAAACATGTAGGACACAAGTAGGATTAGTCTTAAGTACGTTGGGATTGCTGAGAGAAAAAGTTTTGATAATGAAGCTGAGGTATAGCAGCAGTCTAGATAATGCAAAAGACCTCACCCTGCTGTAACAAGTCAGTATACAACAGCCATCTTGTATTCTATCACAGACAAGAGAACACCAGACACAACAGAAGTATTCCCTTGCAGATACTTCTGAAAACCTGATGTTGGAATTAGTTAATGTTATTTCTCCCTTCACTTTATTATTTTAGCATTGGTCGGGGTAATATTGAAATGAAAACAAACAGATATCAAAAGTAAAAATTGCGAAGAGAATTACAGAATAGATGCCTATGTGTTCATATCTGACCAGCATGGGATATCACTGGAACATATTAGGAGAGTACTAATGTCAGAGACAGGGAATCGCTGAAAATCATTTATGACAGCATACCTTGTGGTCCACATAGTCCCCAGATGATGACAAATCAACTATGATCAAGATGGAACAGTGACCACAATTGATAACCCACAGGAGATTATTGATCATTCTTGGCAAAACAGTCTCTGTACTGTGAACCAACTGTAAGCCAGATGGGAGCTGATCCAAAAAAATGCCAGCCTAGAAAATAAAGAGCTCCTGGCTTCCCAGAAACATCCCTTGTGAGCTAACATGAGATATTAAGTGCTGTTGATATGAACGATGGGACTGGGGAGGGTACTCCCAAAAGCCAGGCTGAACACCGCTGATATGGGGAAAACTAGGTTCACCCTTGCCAGAAGAGGATCTTACCCATTGGCTGAGGCAGTCAGTGTCTCTGCGCCTTACTGCGCCCAATTCCTCCTCAGCCTTGCCCTGCTTCCCTGCTTGGTGATGACTCCTGCAAAGACGAGCAGGATCAGTTTTTTAATCCAGTGACTAACACTGATAACTGAAACCAAGAAACTGATATACAGTCAGTATACCTTTATCACAGGAAATCCATTTCCAGATTTCCATACAATTTCTCTGAACATTATTTTACATAATCAGATGAAAAGTAAAAATTACGGTCAACTTAGGTCAGAGAAGACAAGACTTCATGCACAAAAATATTTATCAACTTTAGTACCTGTGAGTAGGGAAAAAAAATTATGCATGATTAATTTATTTTTAGTCTATATCCTCCCGAAAAACTGCACAGCTTGCCTGCTTCAGCACCTTAAGGCCTCAGGGAGGTAAAATGCAACAGTCATCCTTTACAGTCAAAGTGGGTTTAACTATCTCATTAAGGGAATTTTCTCAGTGTCCCTTCAAACAGCTACATGGGCAACCGGTCAGCCAGTGAGCCACCTTCACATTTTTACAGTTCCTGCCCCAATCATCACCACCTAACAAACCTATGCTCCTCATGTTTGACACGGTTTCCCCTTTGGAAGGGCACGATCAGATTACACAGATTCAGGCTGGCGTTGTAAACTCTTGTACCCAACAGAAGTGAGATCAAATTGGCATTTTTATTTGTATTTTTAATTTTTGAAGCAGCAATAACAATTAGGGAAAAACAACTGCAACGTAGCATTTGAGAAATATTTACTCAGCCTTCCAGTTGATCAGCTGTTGCTGCAGAAGTGTTACAATATCAACCTAAAAAGCAGCAACAGACCACATTCTTGAAACATAATCCTCTCTGTGGCTGTAAATCAAGAAGGACCACAGAACAGGAAGAGGAAAGAATATGTCAGGTTTGTTCTCTGTGCTGACATTCTACTGGCTTATCCTCATTGTCCTTCTGAAGAGAGTTTCTTTCCCTTTCCCCTGCATGGAATCTGATATTCTCAGGAAGGAAGTTCAGAATAGATGAAATGTTAAAAGATAAAGGCATTATGTGAGTACAACTAGAGAGCCAAATTTAATCAGAAAATTGGAACATTACAGAACACAAACAGAAAATGAATTAGACAGTTATCTAACAGGAAAGATAATAATGCAGCTGTGCAAATGCCTACTGATGAACCAAACAGCTATCACCACTTCCAGAACAATTTTAATTGGCATTCTGAAGATGTTGAAGACTGCGGTTAGACAGACACAGGTCAGTGCTTGCCTACCTGAAATGCACACTGTCTGCCATATGCCACTGCAGTGAAACTGCAATGTTCTATCAGCTTCATTCGACTTACAGCGAGCTAGTGGTGTTTGTCATGTCTGCTAGTGCCACCTACAGAGGACTGATTGCAGCTATTGTTTTGCTGATCCTCCTAATCTAACAAGCATAACCACCTAAATGCACCAAAACGTATTCAAAAGCATCAAAAATGCTCTTTCGTTATACAAACTGGCATAGGAAAGTAAAAACAGAAAGATGAACAAATCGAGATTAATCTAGTAAACAAAATGCAAGATAGAACATCTTACTTCTGCTGACATATAGACGAACAAAAAAATGGATTATTCATGTTGTAGAGGAGATCACAGGTAAGACAAAAACATTTTTGTAATATTAAAATGAGATTTTTACTGTACCATATCTTCTTTAAGGCATATCAATCAGATCACCTATCTTGATATTTTTTGTTAGCCCATTCTGCATGTGTTTGATAGATGACAAATACACAATGAAGAAAATACAAAGGGGAAATTCAGCAACAAACAGATGTGTATTTGGCAATGAAAATGCCGTTAGGGGATCTGGGGACAACCCCTAACTTTGTCAAAATTTTATTTATACATTCTCTGACTGTGTCTAAACAACTCACCAGCAGTACACAGTCTTAAAATAAGACGACCAAATCACATATGAGGCAAAATTCCAGTTCCTGTGTCCAATACAGAAAATATGTATTTGAGCATATGTCTCAGCAGAACTTATGAGTTAAACCATGCCAGTGCTTTAGAGTTCAGTCAGGGACAACTAGCTCTTAAAACTACTCTAACTGGTGAAGTGCTATCTACATAATTAACTTAGATTCTGCTCTAAAAGTGAAAAACTATTTTGGTTTAAGGTCCTCAATTCAGGACAAAAATCTTTTTCATTGACTTGATATTGTTGCTAAATGGTGCTCATCAGCATGACAGATTATAATTTCCAAAACAAGGAGAAATTTCCATCGAGTCATAACACATTTGAAAGACAGGGCACTACTGTTAAGGACAGCATTGGAATGATGTTAACTTAAGATTTAAGACAATCAGCACCCATGAATATCAAGAAGCTCGATGGTAAGGTTAACATCTTCATTACCTATGGAAATCATTTTCAAGTTGTGTAGCTTTTGTGGCGCTCATAACCAAATTACATAATTTCTCTCTGAAAATCCTAATTATGTTTTCAGTAAACAACGTAACATTGATGAAAAAAGAGGACTACATTAAACAATGCTGAAAGCTGTACTTTGTTTAGTGAAAAATGCCTGTTGAAAATATCTCAATCAGATACCGCTGCCGAGGAACTGAGAGCTGAACCCACTCTGCTTCGCTACTTACAAACTGAAAGGCTCCAAATGAAAAGTAGTATTTCTTGGAACAAAATAAGGACCCCAAAAGTTTATAATTTTACTAAATAGAGAAAACATGTGATATTCAAAAAGACTGCCACCCTCATTTCAAGGCAATTGAAGATGATGGAAACTGGTAGATCAAAGTAAAAACAAGAAGTGGCAATAAAGGGTTTTTTTCTAGTAGATACAGGACAATTGCAGGTTGGAGAAGTTGTACTGACATTGTTCATGCTATTGAGCTGGATAGGGAGTACCTGCATACATTAGCTGCTTTGTATATTGAAGACCTTTTGAGACAATGCGAGGGAACTAAAGACCAATTGATTTGATGGATAATATATGTACTCACACCCACATTTCTGTAGTTACAGTCAGTAAAAATTATACACACTCAAATACAAAGAAAGAAAGTATCTTTACCAACTGCTCCAGTCTTCTTTGTGATGCCTACTATTGAAACCTTTTCACCCAAGTCAGTGCGTAATCCAAACCTCAGTCTTTCCTAAATCAGTTCACTCACACTGAAATCAGATGATTTACTGAATTAAGACTTCCAAAGGCAATGTTCTGTGATTATATCTACTTTACAGTTCCCTATACCTCTTCATCTGCTGGAAATCCTCCAGACAAAACTGAACGAGCAGCCATCATTAAAATGTCCTCAGTTTCAGACGCCAAACAGTATTTTTGCACTACTAGGAGTTTAGAACAATACACTGCAGGAGATAGAAATACCTCATCTGGTAAAGGAACTTTACTATTTCTATCATTAGTTCTTAGCCTTAAGTGCAATCTTACATGTTATTAAGTGCTATTAGATATAATGCTAATAATTTAACAGGCTTTTTAAAAAAAGAGATTCAAATTAAAAATAATTCCACTTCTTAAAACAGAAGAGTGTGATTTAAAGGGGGAATTACTATTTGTGCATAACTGTCATTTCCTACTTCAGTCGGCTGATCTTGTGAAAAGCTGTTTTTAGAAGTGCCTTTGAAAATGTGCCACCCTGCAGTTGAAGAAGATACTTCAACAAGATACTACACTAGCAATTTTCTTCTTAAACTTTCTGTCTCTAGCCTGTCTTCAACATATTATTCCAGAAGAGGAGGTGAAAAAATATTTCTTCTGGAAAAAAGCCTTCTGTTGCATCACTTTGAATAAAGCAAGAAGGAACAGTAGATATATATGCTAATAGTCGAATAAAATAGAACTTAAATCTGAGAGATTTGAGCAAAGCAGATTCAGACTACGCATAGGTTACCACACAACATCCACTGTATCAAAGCCATACGATATGATAATCGACATACATTCCTGAAATATTTTCATCAAGTATTGTGGCTATGTGTAGAAAAGAAGTAAAACCCATGAAAAATCACAAGAGAACATCTTCATTCCATTTTCTTTTCTTTTCTTTTTTTTTTTTTTTTTTTTTGGTTACGTTTTTAATTTGAAATAGGATGTGGTAATGGAAAAGAGCAACAGGATCAACAAGTAGGACCATGTGTGCGATAAAATAGGGTGGTGGGCAGTCGCACTAGCACCGGCAGTTCAACTTAGACATAGAAAAAACACAATTGGTAAAAACATACTTGACCACCAAAACAAGAACAATCTACAACAGAAGAGCCTGATGATTACTTTATAAAACTTAATGAACGTATCAGAAACATGGAAACAAATCAAACTATTCTGGGTTTTTGTTGTTGCTGTTATTTGTTTTGTTTTTTGTTTTGCTTGGGTTTTTTTGTGAGAAAAGACTGGAGTTCAGATCAATCTCATATAGGTTTTGCAGACACTCCAACCAGGGGAAGTTATAGACTGGTCTACAGATCTCTCAGGCATTCACACTTAAGCTATCTCACAGTTACGAGTTTCTAGACTCTTCTAATGCCCAAAATGATCTGAATCACGAGTCATGTAAAGATATGTTTATTATCTACAGAAAGAGCAATAATGTGTTTGTGTTTTGTTTGGTACTGTGCAAAAATTTGTTTTCATGTGACTAAGATGCTATTAAGACAATGACTAAAAGCCAGGGATCTTGAAGTGCTTAGAAAATAGTTACTAGGCTTAAATCTCCATCATTCAAATCTAATGGACAAAAGATGCATATTTACAATACGCTACACAGTATTTACAGAATCAAAAATGTGATATTTGGTCGCAACTCATTATTCTTCTTGGAAATGACTAGAAATTATTAATAAATACTTCCTTTCAGTTTGTAATCTCCTAACTGAAGGGGGAAAAAAAGGAAGAAGCTAAGAAACAAAGAGAAATATCTAGAGATGAAATGTGGTGGGAGGAAAATAAGAGTCTGAAGTCTGAATATGTTACCATACAAAACAATGTAAAGATATCTTGAGGTAGGAGGAAACTGCTTTTTCATTCCTGTAAGTCCTTGCTGCACTCCCACTGCAGTATAAACGATCCCCAGCATCAACTTGAGCTGCCTGTTCTACGTGTAGTATACAGTTTTCACATCTAGCAGTATCATAAAGAAAAGCTACAGGTCTTCAAACATTTCAAGTATTTACTCTCATTTTTACTATATGTGTTCAAATATGCTTTGAATTTCCTAAATCACAGCAATGAATATTTCAACACTTGCAATAGCATAATTCCATCCAAGTCAGCAAAAGGTTGCATTACACTTCATTAATCTGTATGACAGTAAGTGAAGATAACAATCATACGAGGAAGCTTATAATCATCTAATTTTCTATGTGTAGAAGATCACGCAGCTCAGATGCAAGTGTGTAATTTGCCTGTGAAGTTAAAGCAACAATAAATTGACAGTAAGCTAGGTTTGAAAGGCTTTTGTGTTGGATTTATCTATTATTTTCTACTGGTCGAAGAAGTGTACATGATGTATGTGGGAATACTAACATTTCCTTTATTATTTTTTAACATGAAAACTGTCAACGGAAATTGATGCTAGACTAACTGCTCAAGTGCTACCTTGCTGTTTTAGTTCTGATAGTAGGAACGGACAAATCATATGTCAGTCACTCTGAAAGTAATGCCTCCTGTTTGTTTTATGGGAGCTAGAACATACAAAAAGCACAATAATACTATTTAATAGGGCAAATTCTCAGCTACATAATACAATTTTTCAACACAGCCACCACCATCAGCCATGCATTTTCACCAGCGATGAACAAGAATTGGTATAACACGCTCATAAAAATTTGCACGGCAATCTAGAATGTGGCTTCTCACCAGCAGAAATGCACCACCCACTGCCTTGCTGCCCTGTTTGGTCCTCGTAAACATTCAGCAAGCATCAATGTCACTGGGTGCACATGCAGAAATTCAATGCCATGCCTTTGGTTCATACACACCTCCACGGCAGACATCTTTTGTCACGCTGCCCCTCTGCTGCCATCTGTCACAAAGCAATGAAGTGTAATGGCATATCAGTGGCAAAGTTAAGCCTCTACTGCCATATCAACAACACCTGTCTCTGATACTGTGCACCAACATAATAGAATAGGAAGCATTACTTTTGGAGCTGCCCTTGTTGACTCACTGAATGCTTTGAGTTCAAAGTGACTTTAAAGATCCCCTAGCTCCAACATCCTGCCATGAGCAGAAACACCTCCCACCAGCTCTGGTTGCCCAAAAACCCATCCGGCCTGGTCTTTAATGCTTCCAGGGATGGGAGATCCACAGTTTCTCTGGACAACATGTTTCAGTGCCTCATTGCCCTCTGAGTCAATTATTCCTTCTTTATACGTAACCTAAATCTACCCTCTTGCATTTTAAAGCCACTACTCCTCGTTCAGTCACTATGGTCCCTGACAAAAAGTCTTTCTCCATCTTTCTGGTAGGCCCCCTTAAAGTACTGCAATGTCACTTTAAATGCGGTACATTATATTTTATGCTGAAAAAATATATAATCCTTAATTGGTACACAGCATATAATCATCTTGTCAATAGGATCAGTGTTTTCTCCAGAACATAGATATAGATATGTTTTCTTCTTTTCTTCAGATTCGGTAGCATCATATAAAAAGGAATGCATCAGCTCTTGAAGAGACTTTCTACCTCTGGCTGTGTTTAATTAAAAACTGCCTTCCTGGTATATAAACCTTTGTGTATAAATCTTTTTCATCACACAAATCCTTTTACTTTCAGTTCCACCTATGTTTTCTGCAAGTTAGACACAACTCCCAGGCCCTTCCTTCTATTTTTTTTTTTTTTGAATAGTTTGCCAAAAAAATTGTCACATTGGCTGCCCACATTTGGAAAGCCTTCATTGCCTTCATCAACCAACAATTCTAAACCTCTAGAGCCAAGTCTTTTAAACTATCCTCACACGCTCTGCATTTCCCAAACAGTTGTCCTGAGCTTAACACTCATCAAATGCAAACACAACTGTATTGAGGAAGAACACATGTATTATCCACCTAAGAATCCACGCAAGCTTACAACTCATTTAAATGCTTGCAATAATAGCCAGAGTACACACAATATAATACGTTTCTGTTAAAGATGAGATAACCAAATAAAACCACACACTTTTAATTACATGTCTTTGCCTGTGCAAAACAGAAAGTACTCCACAAAAGATTAAGCAAGAAGCAGGGAAACAGATTTCAGAAGGAAGGGTGAGAGCCAAAATAAAATGAGGATGAACTGAGAGGAGGTAAAAATATATACAACTGTCTCAAGATCCTAAAAAATTCAGAGCGTATCGCATTTCTGCACTTAGAGCTCGATAACACTTATATTAGTCATAGTACTAATACTGAGATTGAAACACTTGAAATTGTTCAAATTACACCTATACTAAGGACATCAGAAACAAGAGCATATGCAAGCCATCCAGTAAGAGGGAGGCTGATAGCATGTGGCCAGAAGAGCCAAGAGACATGAGAAGTCCTGCAGAGAGTGAGAAAGTGTGCTGTGTAAGAATCTCAACACAGCTGCAGACGTGTGAGAAGTGGATGCTCCCAAATCCAGCAGCGGTTTCTCACTAGCCTTTAAAATCTGACTGGTGCTAGAGTGCCAGCAAATGGGCCTGTGTGCTCAGGGGAATTAGCTTGTCCAAGCAAAGAGATATTTCTATATGCTGGACTTCACATACTATTTATGCCTTTATGGGTAATCCTGCAAACATATCTGTGAAGTGAGACACTGAATTAATCATCAGGGACTTTACCTTTCTTCCTCATGATGCAGTCAATACACTGACTTCCCACTCCTGCAGCTAAGGAAGCCATTACCTGCAATTCTTCCAAAAGTATATTATATCTTAAATAAAATGCTTAGCTTAAT
>PPHD01028879.1:0-10767 GCA_002909625.1 Bambusicola thoracicus
CTTACTCTGGGCCATGGCAAAGGCAGTATTAAATTGGGCTTGAAATGTGGGAACATTTATTTATAATAACACTGTACATTTAATTTCTCTCATCCTGTTGGAATTCTCAGATTTGTAAAACTACTGGATCTTTTCCAGGCCCTCCCAAGCTTACAGAAGTCCTACCAGCCTCTCATTACTGACTTACAAGAAGCATGATAGACTGATTAGGCTAATAGCTAGCTTGGATTATGGCTTAGAGGCTTTCTTACTTTAATTTATATGCATACAATATACAGTGTAACAAGCACTCAATTACACAGATTCTTTCCTAGAAATTACCCATCAGGAATAGATGATCTCTATTCAGATTTTTCTGTTGAAAATTACGAATGCGTGAGCAGAACTGCAGTTTCCGTTTCTTTCTATTCTTTGCATAGCTAAGGTTCAGGTAGTGTTTGTTATTTTAATTTGTTCTGTTCCAGTGAAGTCCTGACTTACATGCCTGTATTGACAGAAATTTCTCCAGACAATTCATAAAAGATCAGTTTTTTGTTTGTTTGTTTGTTTTAAACAGTGATTTTTATCCAGACAATTCCCAACAATTATTTAACAGTCAGAAACTTGTTTTGGACAAGATGACATCCAGAGGTCCCCCAGCTTCCACAGATCCCTTCCAACCTCAAGCATTCTGAACTTTCCCTTTTTTCCCCTACTCCTATCCACTCTGGCCATTCCTGTTACATTTCAGAGAAGGGGATGCTGAAGATCTGGGGTCAGCTCATGCATTGTGCTGAAAGATAGTTACCCTTTCACATTTTTCCCATGCAGGGAGAGGGAAAATAGCCCAGAGCCCATACAGGTGATCAAGAGACTAGTTACCTTCAAATGAATGCTCGTGCATCAGGCCAGCCCCTTGCTATTATATTACTAGGCCCAATTATCACCAAGTCTTGCTTTTAAGCTCTTCAATAAATGACAACTCAGTTGATTGCAAGTACTTTTTTTTTTTTGTCAGCAGACAAGTTTGAACTTTATTCCTGCCTTTGTTAAGGCATATGAAACTTGTTTGTTTAAACTAAAATTAACTCAGCTATTGTAATTCTCCTCTGTGTGGTATGTAACAGCAAAGTGTGTTAGGCAAACTAAAATCTACTTCTAAGTCAGAAAGTAAATGTAAAGACCTACCTGGAGGGCACAGCTTGAGGAGGTACATGCTTGCCATGATCTGTCTGTGTCTTCATAAGGGCTCCGTGATGCCATCTTCAGTGCCCATGAGATGGGTTTGCCTGCTGGTTTCCCAGATGCTCTCATAGTAAGATTTCAGAAGGAATTCAGGGACACTACTGAATTCTTACTGCTTGTTTTGACTTTGACCTAAAGGACAGTCTGTACTTACTTTTAAATAAAGCTGTAATCGATAATGCAGCTCTGTTTGCAGATTTAGCAGATAACGGACTTGTTTCTCTTCTCCTCTTCAGTCAAATGAAAACTGCACATTACTCTGGCTGCAGGTGGCAGGACCCAAACAGGTGTGTTTTGCCTTTTGTTTCCTCAGATGTGCAATGGCTTTCACAGTCAGGCTGGTTCCAGACTCGCTGAGCTCACAAATTTCAGCTAGCGTTTGTATTCTGAAAGGCTGCAGCTCTATGCTGAGCTCTCCCTTTCCATCCTTTTCTCTCACAGCACGCAAGGCAGTGTTATGTACCTCTCTGCTCATTTTCCTTTTGTTTGATTTCAGGATAGGTCAGTGTTTGCCTGAAATCCCATCATGGCAACTTCTGCACTTGATGAGTATTACCAGCACAGATAGAGGCACCACAGAGGGAATCCCAGCCACACAGAAAATATGTAAGTCCTCTGTCATGATCATGTGAATGCTTTCTCCCTTTCACTTCTTATCAGCACCTCAGGCTCCCATTCCATAGAAGCCTCTTTTCTGCATGCTTAGTCACTGCTTCTTCCTCCCAGATTAAAACCTACCTACATTTTTCTTGTTGTCATGTTTGAGAGGGCCATGAACCAACTCTCCAGCTTGCTCTGTGAGAACATTTTGTGCCTTTTCACTTCTCTTCTGCATTAGTGAGCGCTCAGTGAAGGGCTTGAGAGGCCAGGGGAGGTCAGGATAAAGTTTCGTGCGCCCTTTTCACCACTTGTGTACTAAAAGCAAGGTGGTGGTTGTTGCCGTTTGGTTGGATGGTTGGTTGGGTTTTTTTTTAGTAAAGGGCTGTACTCAGTACGCAACGGTTTCAGTGCAGCTTTAGAAATTGCGCTACGCCGACGCCGCACCGCCACCTGGTGACTGTGCCAAGCATGGCGGCCGGGGAGCGGGCTGTGCCGCGCGCTCTTCCCGCCCAGCGCCCCTCACGCACGCACACACACACACACACACACCAGGAGGGGACGCGCCACCCTTCCCGTTGCCGTTGGATGGCAGCTGGAAGAGCGAGGAGAGCAATTAATTTAGGGCGTGCCGCGCAGGGCTGGATAATACGGCTGAAACAGTCGTGCTTGGGAACAGTTTGACCTATTACAGTGACCTAGGCGGTGGGGTTGAGTGCACCCTCAGCCAAGTTTGCAGATGACACCAAGCTGAGTGATGCACGTGTCATGCAATGCTCAGCTTGGGACCTTGCAGGTCTCAACTTTATGGTTGCTTTGCTTGCAAGGGTAAGGAAATGGTCAAACCTTGGACCAAATGACAACATTTTAATGGATTTAAGATAGAAATAGGATTGATTCCCAATACAGCCCATACCCACCACCTCATAGCTCTCAGGGGAAAAACAAACAAACAAACAAAACAAAGCACAAAACCACACACCATGTGTTGGGGAAATAGCGAGGTGCAAACAGCTCCAGAGCAGCACTACAAATGCTGGTCTGTTACTAATGCATTTCTGTGAGCTCTCAGGAAATTTTCCTGTGGGAAAAGGGCATATTTGTTGGTTAAAACTCCTCTCTCCTGATACCAGTTTGTCTTGCAGAGCATAGCATCTTTGAGCTTCAGCAGTTCCTAGGCCAAAAGCATTTCAGCATGGACACAGCTTGTTTTGCTACTCATGGACCTGTGGTGGGAAGGTGAACTTTTGTTGCATTTTGTTTGTTTGCTCAATTTTTTACATGGATCAGCCCCTTTATACTTGCTTCATCCCTCTGTCCATTAAGCAGGCGTACACAGTCATCACTATCTTTGGTTTCACCTCTGCAAGATCTGGAAGAGCACACACTCAGGAAGCAGTTCTTCTTGCCATGGATACAGCATCCCCATTTGCCATGGAAAGAGGACTTTGCTGGCTCTTGGACTGGTACTCAAAACTGGCACATTAGCTCCACCCCTGCCCAACATAATTTCACCTAATACCCTCTTTACTAAGATTCAGTCTTCAAGATGTGCAGCAGTCCTGCCACACCAGTTTTATGCATGCATTTTGATCTTTTGCCGTACTCCTCTTCCACAGCAGAGACAAGTGTCTTTAATGTGTAAATTCACCTTTGAAATGTCAAGATCACTTTACCAACTGTTAAAAGTTGTAATTAATATTTGTAAGGGCTAATAGCTAGCATGCATAATCGAGGACTTATCAGCTAACATTTACATTCCTCCTTCTGTTTGCCTTTTTAGGAATAATCAACTGAGACTATTATCAACATGAAAACTGCCTGTCATTCTGCTACTACATAATAGTCACAGAGCACACATTTCAAAGCCACGGTTTAACAGAAATATTTTAAACCTGACACCTTATGGTGATTCAACAAGATGAGAAAAAGACAAGGGCTCAATCTCCAAACCCTGATCAGTGGGTGAGCATTTCATAAGCCTGAGCAAACAGGAGAGATCATTGCAAAGAAGTGCTTGAGTTGATCTGCATTGCTCTCAATTAGGCAAGATAGTCCAGCCAACCACTACTCAAGCATTACTGACAAGGACAACAATTTGATTTCTAGAAGCACTATCTGACTGAAAGATTCTGTGATTAGGAACTCCCACTCCTTTTGGACACAGAAGGGGAATCTTCACCTTGAAGTTCTGGGACGCAGGTGGACTTGCTAGATTCTTTCAGGGTCCAGTTCACTAGAGTGTCATCACTGACTTGCTGAGCATCACCCAGGTCCTTGAAGACATTCAGCATGTACCTGAACAGTGGCAGAGAAAACAGGATTTGGCTCAGATCCTGGGCTAAGACGCAGCAAGCACACAACCTGGAGGGAACATGAACTCATAGCAACACGCAAAGTCTTCATGTAGTCTCAGCTCTGCTTTTTATTATTATTATTATTATTATTTTATTTTTCACCCCTTCAGCAAAAGGGAAGAGCAATCTATTGTATCTGTAGTGCAGTTTCTGTTAAATCATTTAACCTCTAATTCCTCTCACTTCATTTCATATTCAGACATTACTAATGGACTGGAAATTATTCAGCCTGTAAATACTGAGTTAAAATAGAAAGAATAACACTGCTTCTCCTGTTTCTCCTTGTTTGAGGGGATTGCACTAGTTGTGCAAATGCAGGGTGTGGAAAACACTGCCTAGTGGATGAACTAGGGAGTACTCTAGATTACATGACACTTATTACTTTGCACAAGAAACTGGGTGAAAATATCACACAGGTATTAGGCAGAGAGAATGGCATTGAATCCTCTTGTTGAAGGAAATATTGGATGACTTCAGCTTTGAGGAGCTTTCTTCCCTTGGCTGTAAGTGAGTGAACTAGAAAAAGCCACAGTAAATCTTTCTATTGCTGGGGAACAAATGAGAAACTGTACTACAGCGAGTATGGAAAAAGAAAAGCAAGCTCTTATGACCTTAAGAACATAATAAAGATGTTCTGGCCTGAGGAAGTCTGGGCAAAAACAAGGGAGTGTGGAAGTTGCCTGTCATCATGACTAGTGGGAAGTAGAACAAGCACGAAGAAAATGAGACAATAGCTGGAAATATGTAGACACTGCTAAGACTAACCTTGAGCCACATCCTTATTTAGGGACTAACAACAATTGATGTTTAATATTCTAGTCCAATGGCAATGTTTTCCCTTATCTTAGAGAATCTGTTGTTCATTTGTTTGAATACATGTAAGCATACAAACCTAAAGATAGGATAGGGTTTAGCCTCGAGGCTTCTTCACAAGCATATGTTCTCAACAGACAGCAAATGCTAAAGCTAGAATTGTTTCAGTCTGCTTTGACACTTACCACATGACTCTTCTAGCATGTTCCAGTCATCAAACAACATATACAACCTTCAGTCATCTAAGTGACCTATTTAGGAACAATTTCAGCATGAATATAAATTCAGTGAAAATGTAAATATGTGTTCAACAGTTGCTGGATGAAATGGTGGGTGGTGAGAAGAAAGGGCATTTCCATCCTTCTAACCTTACAGGGTGAGTGTATTTTCACTTTGCAAGTGCTATCTACTTGACATATATGTGATACATGAGAAGCCCAAGATGTGCTGTACTTGGGTATACAGAGCTAAAAAGAAACATTCCGCAGCTGTGAGATGTATGTAGTTATGAACTGATACCTCTTTTTCTTCTGCTATGTTATGCACTGTTAAATACAACACTAGCTGCCTCCCTTACATTCAGCCAAGCTCCTGTTGCACTCAGAGCTCTCTGCTGACTCAAAATTTGAGTTGCTCTGACTTAATCTGAATTTCACTATAAGTATATTAGAAAAAGTGCTTTTGTCTTCTCTGAGTATCTGGAGAAATATAACCCTAGCAAGAGTCATTCTGGTATCCAGAACAGTGTAACAGGATGTGGTGTCTAACACGCAGGGCTATACATGAGCATCAGTGCTCAAAATCTTGCCAAGAGCTTAGTTTTCTAGATGACAGTCCAATATTAGCCAACACAAAACTTGACAGTGGAAAAGAGTCAAGCAAAGCTGTTCATTCATTACAGAATAGCTTAGACCAGGTTAAGCTGGGAAAAATATAAAATGTAAAATAATAAAAATTGCAGTGACAGGTGTGTTAATTAGGAGCTAATTATCTTCTGTTAGTAAGTGATACACAGATGTTCTGAGCCTTACAAAAAGAGACAGAGATTCCAGAGGTAATGATGACAGCATTTTGACTTTGTTGAAGAAACTATGTGTTGAAAAATCAAAAAATCTACTGTCTGTTGTAGTTAAGCCTGTCAGTTTCATTTGCGGTCTTCTTTTTTCTTTTTTCCTTTTTTTTTTTTTCTTCCTTTTTGGAGAGGAGGGCGAGGGAAGACAATGAAGTAGTACTGTGTCATCGTAGGAAAACATATGGGGTTTTACTTCCTAATAAGAAGAACAAATGGAGGTGAACTCATTCTGTGAACTACCTTCTATTATCCAGTTTTAAATAACCCACTTTAGCCTTTGGGGTGGTGAATATCATTTCCCAGAAAACAAAACAAGCTCACTAGTGGATGTGGTCTGTCTAAAACTAATCTTCCTGAAGAAGAAAAATGTAAGAAATAATACCCGTCATCGCCAGCACCTAAGATCACATCAAGAAATGCAATTTTGGAGGCTCTTTTTGATTGGATGCTTTTGTTTTCCCTTTTTGAATGCATGTATTTTCATGTAGAGTCAGCAAAAACACCAGTACAGGCTGAGGAACCAGGCAACTGGGAATGAGCACTGTGGATTTGGAGAGGACCTCCAGCCCTTTGATGTTACAAATGTCCATGCCAAAACAATTTTTATAGTGATATTAAGCCCCTTGTGAACACAGCTGTGTGGGGTTATCTTCATGGTTCTCCTGGAAAGCTATTCTGGAACCTCAGTCCCAGAACTTAGACTTTGGAATATCCAAGTGAAACTTGTTTCTGAGTGGTTAGTGCCCATTGTTTTGTTATCTGTACAGACTAGTAGCTTTAACAGTGTTCTTCATTTGCTGTAGTTACTATTCATCAGCGTTCACAAGGTAAAATCCTATCCCTCTCTCCCCTTCTTTTTGTTCAGCAAATAAGCTATGTTTTTTTTTTTTCTTTCGGTAGCCTGCAGGCGTGTAAAACATTAGGCAAAAATATAGTAAAGTACTGAGAAAGGAAATCAACAGTAGCTGTGTAAAAGTAGAGGTTTGGAAGCATTTACTGCAAAGGAAATGAGAGGGAAAAAGAGGAAAGGAAAGGAAACAAAAATACCTGTAACTTTGGACAGAGCAGTATTAAGCAGTATTGTACAGCTGACAAACTCAAGCAAATCTACTGCGTAAGTCTGCTCACCTTGATTTCTTTGATAACTATACTGAAAAATGAAGGCATTAGCTGATGTATAAATCATTCTTCTTACCACTGTTAGACAAAGGGTTGTAAATAAATGTTTCTTTTTACATTTTCAGCCACCATCAATTATTTATAGGCCATTTCTAAGAAAAACAAATTTCCAAGTCACTCCTTAGAAGACTGCACCAAAGTAATAAGATACCAAGAAATAAACTTCTGTCTGTCTTTCTGTAGAAGACGTAACAAAATATGTATCTTGGACAAAACATCTCATTAGCAAGAGAAGTAGCTTAGGTAAAGCATTATGAGAGTGTATTAAAATTTTCTTGTTTAGAAGCAGTGTCAAGGCCTACTAGTACACAAACTTCCTTGGTTCTACCTTCAGCCCTGGACAGGCTTGAGGTGGAATACAAAGGGAGAATGAAACCAGATGTTTCTGCCTAATTGTCACGTAAACGTTACTTAAACGTACTTATTCAACAATATAAAAGCTGGACCCTCTTGCAGTGAAGTTGGAGACATGAATTACAAATGGATGCACTGCACAGGACCTCCCACTTGCCAGGAAAGGCTCTCCAAATCCACACTGTAACCAAGGCTCCCCAGCAAGTGTGGGATCTGGTGGATGATGGTGAAGTATTAGGGCAATTGGGGATGTATCTTTTTTAATCACTGTGACTATCATCATATAGTAATGGTTAGGTGCATTGCCTTGTTCTGTATTATTCCTGCTGTATCATTTCACTTATCTCACTGCTTTAAACTTAAGTAAAGATAAACACCCTTCCTTGACTTGGTGTCTGTGACCCTGTGCTAACCCCGTCCAATGGCAAAACAATGTCTTAGTCACCCACTATCAGATCACTTGTAGCCCTTCAGACTGTATTAATTTAACACCATTATTTTCTATAAATATGCTATTTTCCTCCACAGTGATTATGCAGAGTTCACCAGAAAACACACAGATGATCTGAACCTCTCTTATTCACTGTTTTGTCCCACCATGAAGGTGCTGTCTGGGTATAGATGGAGAAGTGTGTATTTTCATCACAATATTTGTTCAGCTTCTATAGTTTTCCACAAGATCTGGCAACTTCCTTTCCTTAACATACGTTTAAATAAATGTCAAGCAGAGCAAAGATAGCCATGCCAACCATCCTCCCTTTAGAATATTAGTCCTTTTGGACTAGATGACCTTTAAGGATCCCTTCCAACTCAGAAGATTCTAGAACAAATTCTGCTTTTAGAAACAAGGGAGAACATTCCTTACTTGTTTTGTTTTGTAGGAGATTAGCCTTCAAGACTTCAAAAATATGGAAAAGACCAGGTTGATGCCACAAAGCATTCACTCTGATCTGCTTGAATATAACATTTAGATTCTCTTTCAGTTGTATTTGTCTGCTTATTCTTTTCATGTATTAAAATATAGCAGCAATATTATAATATTTATTTTAGTAGAAAGAATAAAACCTTGCAGTTGGGGGATATTAAAAAGGTTATTGGAAGATTTTAAAACAACGATAAAGTAACAATTGATGCTGCTTAGGCAGATACTGATGGTGCTAAGGAAATTAGAACATAGTCTTGTGGAAAGAAAAAGATAAGAGTAAATGGGCCAGTGGAGAGAATGGGATAAGCACAGTTTGCATCGCTGCTCACAAAGGTTGCAGAAACATCTGGTCTGACCTATAGAAATAAACAGTATTAGAAACTAGAAACTAACAGCATAGAAACTAGATGAAGACGATGCTCCTAAACATTAAAAAACACAATATGGTCAGCAAAACAGGATCTTCCCAGAGATCAAGAAATCAAAGATTTTTAGGTTTTTTTGTTAAAGAAACACTAGATTGAAGGGCCACAGAGTAACAAATGAATCACTTTTTTGAGAAAGATTTGTTTTTAAAAGGAGTTGTGCAAGTATTATATGCTGTCACCTGACCTCAGAATATACAAACTTCTGAAAATGACAGAGAAAGATATAGATATTGTGTGGTTGCAGATGGCAGACTAAGAAAACTAACCTCTCAATCAGTAAGAATGATGATTATTTTTTTAAGACAAGAAAGTAGAACAGCTTTCATCCATCTAATTACACTTTAAGAGTATTTGATTAGGTACCACCAGAGAAATTACTATTTCAACTGAAGAAGACAATATTTAATAGAAAAAAAATATAATGTGGGTAAGGTAAGAAGTTGCTCAAAGGTCATATATAGTACTGGGCAGTCAGGAGACAGCTGACTGGAGGAAGTAACAAGGTTTGGGTATAATCTTTCTACTTAAAGAAAAGTGGAAAACACTTTAGTGAAAAGTTCTGATAACACTGTGGGACAAAAAGATTTGTACAGAAGAAAAATAATATTTAAGGGCTGGAGAAACATAAATTGAATTAAATATTACCAGTTACAAGAGTACAAACATGAATTTAGGAACCAAGAGCATGATTTTCCACTGGAGACATGGTATTTACCATCTGCAAGGGAGAGACTAGCAAGACCTGAGTGTATTAGTTGGTCACAGAGTCACCAAAAGTTAAATGATGTGAAAAAGGCAAATGTGATCCCAGGAAGCATCAAAACAGAAATTTCCAGTGGAGAATAAGAAGTAGTAACTGACACAGGAGTCAGAAGAGAGCTTTTATCTGAAATGCTCAGATATAAACAGACAATCAAGAAAGACGGGCATACAAAAGAGGTGTTGCAGGAGGCTACTGTCATAGACAAGGGAGGCTCGAGAAGAAATGATCTGTAAAATAATTATCAGAGGAGGCAAGAGATGAGTTCACTTTTCAGAGCCCTTTGCACAGATTTTCTACCAACAGACATATTGCAAGGGATTAAATAATAAAATATGCGTATGTATATAATTAAAGGTGTATATTAAAAGCTGATGTCAGCTTAAGGGCACACCCAGAGAGGGGGGTGAAGGTCTACAGGGAGAGCCATGGCAGGGGCCTGGACTGGTTGTTCATTCCTTAGGAACCTGTCGTTTGGGTCACAGTCTGTCATTGTGCCTCTTAGCTCTTCTAGGCTTGTGGAGGTGTGCTGGTGGCTGGTGTCTCCCCATGATGTGCCTGGGAGCAGGCAGGGTAGGGTATTGGCTGGACTCACACAATCACTCTTGTGTGTCTTCTCCCCTTTGTGGGTGTGCAGCTTTTATGCCATAACCTAGGAATTATTACTAATGCATCATGTGCAGTGTATGTGCTTGTTCGAGGTGCTCATCATACACAGGCATTTCTGTAGTAAAAAGGGTTGTGTGACTGGAAAAGTTCTGCATCTACAACAGTGATGCTATGGCTGGCCACACATAGGAGCTTCAGAAGAATCACACAGCTCAGCACAGTTTGCTGACTGAGTCAAGAGTGAACCCCACGCTGAGCCACAAATCGCAGAAGAAGCTCAGAGCCATCTTTTGAGCTCCACTGAGAAGCTGAGGAGGCAGCTGAGATGGAGACAACACTGAAATAGAGTAGGTTATTAACTATCATCAGAACAACAGGATGAACACACTGTAGGGCCCCAAGTCCAGCAGATAAGGGCCAGCGGAGGGCCACAAAGATGGTGAAGGGCC
>PPHD01028880.1:0-10766 GCA_002909625.1 Bambusicola thoracicus
CCACATCCAAACGGCTCTTAAACACATCCAGGAATGGTGACTTAACCACCCCCCTGGGGAGCCTATTCCAGTGTTTAACCATCCTTTCTGTAAAGAAGCGTTCCCTAACGTCCAACCTAAACTTACCCTGGTGCAACTTGAGCCCATTTCCCCTCGTCTTGTCACTTGTCACCAGTGAGAAGAGACCTACCCCGCTCTCGCTGTAAACACCTTTCAGGTACTTGAAGAGAGTAATAAGGTCTCCCCTCAGCCTCCTCTTCCCCAGACTGAATTTTATTTTCAAGCTGACAAAGTTTGGGGTTTTCTTGGTTTGTTTGTATTTTTCTTTATAAGAGTGATATTTGGACAAGATATAAGTATTCTAAACCACGTCAGTTTAATGAAACAGCATTACTTATAACTTAAAGGACAAGTGACAAACATCTTAAAAAAAAAAATCGTATGTTTAGAGACAATATGTTTGTTTCCAATTGAAACAAGGAGACCCCCCCAAGATAAATTTCAGGTTGGATATCAGGAAGATGTTCTTCACCAGTGGGTCTCAGCCATTGGAACAGGCTGCCCAGGACAGCGGTCACGGCACTGAGCTTGTCAAAGCCCATAAAGCATCTGGACAACACTCTCAGTAACATGGTTTGATTTTTGAGTGGTGCTACGTGGAATCAGATGTTGGACTCGATGATCATTATGAATCGCTTCCAAATCTGAATATTCATAGAGTCATCATAGAATGGCTTAGGTTGAAGGGGATCTTAAACAACATCTTTTTCCAACACTCCCTCCCCCCCACCACCACGGACAGTGTTGCCACCTACTAGATCAGGTTGCCCAGGGCCCCATCAACCTGGTCTTGAACACCTCCAGGGATGGGGCATCCACAGCCCTCTGGGCAATCTGTTCCAGTGCCTCCATCACCCTCTGAGTAAAAACTTCCCTCCAAGCATCTAACTTAAACCTAACAAAGCCATTCCCCCCTGTCCTGTAGGTATCATACCATGTAAAGAGGTATGTTACTTGCAAAGTAACCTTTTGCTTGTAAGCTCCCTTTAAGTACTGGAAGGCCACAATGAGGTCTCCAGACTCTTTTGTTGTCCAAGCTAAACAAGCTCAACTTCCTCAACCTTTCTTTTATCATCGCTGTGGCCTCCTCTGGACTCGCTCCAACAGCTCCATGTCCTTCCAGTACTGGGGGCCCCAGGCCTGGACACAGTACTCCAGATGGGGCCTCATAAGAGCAAAGTAGAGGGGGGGGACAATTGCGTCCCTCTCACTGCTAGCCACTCCTCTTTTGATGCAGCCCAGGGTACTGTTCACCTGCCAGGCTGCAAGAACACGCTGCTGGCTCATGTCCAGCTGTTTGTCCACCAGAACCCCCAAGTCCATCTCCACAGGGCTGCTCCCACTGAGTTCTTCTCCCAGTCTGTATGCATATGTCAGATTGCCTTGATCCAAGTTCAACACCTTGTGCTTTGCCGTGCTGAACCTTATTAGATTCTTGTGTGCCCACTTGTTGAGTCTGTCCAGGTCCCTCTGGGTGGTGTCCCTCTCATTTGTCAACTGTACCACTCAGCTTAGTATTATGAGCAAACTTGCTGAGACTACATTCAATTCCACATTCTAGGTCACTGATAAAGATGTTGAAGAGCACTGGTCCCAAGATGGATTTCTTGGAGGACACGACTCATGATTTGCCTCCACTTAGATATAGAGCAACAACCCTCCAACTATGACCATCCAAACAATTCTTCATCCACTTAATAGTCCAGCCTTCAGTTCCATTTCTCTCCAATTTAAAGATAAGCATGTGGTGCTGGACCACATCAAAGGCCTTGCACAAGTCCATGTAAATAACACCAGCTGCCCTTCCTTTGTCCCCTGATGCTGTCACTGCATCATAGAGGGCCACCAGATTAGTGAGGCACGATCAGCCCTTGGAGAAGCAGTGCTGCCTGCCTCCATTCACTTCCTCATTTCACATATGTCTTAACAACTCTTGAAAGAGTATTTTCTCCATGATCTCCCCAGGAACAGACTGGAAGCTCCATGGCTGGTAGTTCTCCAGGTCTTCCTTTCTCCCTTTCTTGAATATGGGAGTGAAGTTCCCCTCTTTCCAGTAACAAGGGACTTCACCTGAAAGCCACAATTATTTCAAATGTGACGGAGATCAGCTTGGCAACCATGAGTTTCTTCAGAACCCTGGGATACATGTCATCTGGCTCCAAAGACTTGCATACAGTCAGAACTATGAGGTAATCTCAGATTTGCTCCACTCTTTCACTTGGAGGGATTTTGCTCCCCCGAACCTCACTTCAAAGTTCAGGGACACAGAAGGCGTGAGAAGCTTGACTGGCCATGAAGTACAAGACAAAGAACTCATGAAGTATCTTAGCTTTCTCCATGCCTGAGGAGGCCTGCTCTCTCTTTTCATTTATCAGAGGGCGTACACTCTTTTTCTATTCCATGTTTCTACAGTAAGTACTTTTCAACAATTCAATGATTGCACATTGACTTAAATTTAGGCAAAACAGAGAAAAGGTGCTTTAAACTCTGCAGTGAAAGTCAGGAAGATTCCTCTTGCAATATTTTTGTTAAATCATTTTGGAGCAGGATTTCCAATATCCAGAACTCCAAATCCTTTGCCTATATACTTGAAATATTTGTATCAATGTAGGGAGTGAAATACAGAGTAGATGTCCATAGGCAGCCTATTGCCACGGGGTCAGCTATGGTTTGATGGTTCAGCACCTGCAACTGTAATCATTTAAACATCTAAATTCCTTATGTTGAGGTCAGGAAAATTTATTCTCTAATTTTTCTGTGCTTTGGTCTGATCTCTCTGTCAAACAAACAATTCTACTTTCTTCTCAAAGGAAGTCTTGTGTAATGGAGTTACAAGAAGCTTATGTTTTGTTTCTTTCCACGCATACAGAAAGTGAGACAGCAGAACCACAGTTTTGGCTGGAGTTTTTAAGCACAACTACAGTATAAACAACTAAGTCCTTTTAATCTATCACTCTTTCTTAACAGTTACAACATATGGAAGATATTATGTAAGGCACATAATCAAAAAGAATGTTTTGACAGTGGAAATTGATAAATTGTTTCAGTCTCAGTGCAAAAGATTTATGATCCTAAACTGGTTAAAGAATATCTATCAATATTTCCACATAAATCGAAGCTGTAGACAAAAGTGCTACCTATCCATGTAGTTGCATATTAGCGGACTAATAGTGATAGGATAAGGGGGAATGGCTTTAAACTAAAAGAGGGCAGATCGAGGTTAGATTCTAGGAAGAAAGTTTTTACTACAGAGGGTGCTGGAAGCACTGGCACAGGCTGCTCAGAGAAGCTGTGAATGCCCCATCCCTGGAGGTGCTGAAGGTCAGGCTGATCTGGTGGGTGGCAGCCCTGACCATGGCAGGGAGGTAGGAACAGGATGATGTTTAAGGTTCCCTCCAGCCTAAGCCACTCCATGATTTTATGATGATTCTATGATTCTAAGCTTTCCATAAAAATAAAAATCACGTGTCAAAATAAATTAATTGCCTGCACCATTATTTTTTTTATTATTATTTATTTTTCCTTAAAGCTGTATCTCCTTCTCATGACTTTCCCATGAATCCCAAGGTAGATTCATTTTAATTCAATTTGGCTTGGTTATTGTCATTCTTCCTTTTGCTCTCCTACAGTAACTTTACTTAAGGGGAAAAAAAAAAAAAATCAACCAAGACAGTATTTTAAAAACTATTTCTGTGTCTGAATTTGCATGCCCTGTAATAGTTCGAAAGGCATATCCTCCAAAAATAAAACCTTACTATGTACATGCAATTCCAAGCATTCAAAATATCACCAAATCTGAAATTACAAGTTCTGGAAGAGAGTAATCTCTCACAGGTCTTTTTGAATGCTGAGATGCATCAGTTTGCAGGTCAATCTGAACATCTTCCAGAGGTTTAGAGCACTTTGATCTGTTTGCTTCCTGTGTACTTTCAACCCCATTGAAAATGCCTTAAGGTCCCACTTGATAACACTCATGAGCCAGAGAGCACTATAAGGGGAATGTGAAAGGGTAAATTGCATTCATGTCACAAAGCATTTTCACTGTTTTCAAGCAATCTAAGCTGTAGGCATTTTGCTGTCACTAAAATAAAAGATTTTATCCTGAACTTAAAATCTGAAGAACAAAATGTTAAAAAAGCACATTAGAAAGCAGCATCAACAGCCACTGCAATATTTTTCAATCTAAGGGAAAGGCTAAGAGTATTTATTACAAGAACATAAATCCAATATAATAATAATGATAAAAACATATCACCTGAGAGTTTATTCAATTAAATTCACACATACATGCCAAGAATAAGTCTTATATACATTGTGTGGAGCCACAGAAGCAAGGCTAGGCTTGATAAACAAATGTTGGGTCTCACCACTGTGCAGCTTGCATTAGTCCCTCCCACCCACTTTGTCCCTTTGGTCCCTGGACAACAGAATGTAATCATTTTATTTACAGTATAAATTGTCCTCCTACTGAGAAGGACAACACTGCATCTCAGCAGAGCAAGTTCAGTGCACTATTTATAGTCCAACTTTATTTACGTAATTTTTCATAACCCTCTGAGAAAAAAGTTAACCAAAAAGACAAGAAAGTTAATTGCCCTAATTCCTTCTGCATACTCAGGAAGGGAATTCTTTTGGGTTTACAGTCTCAGGAAAAGAAAGCAAATGCTACCCCCAAACCAAGCAGAGTGAGGAGACAAATATTTTTTAAGAGCATGACATTATGTCCCTACAACACATAATGCACAGATTGCCTCTCCATTCTCTCTGAATTTTTAAGGAAAAATAGAGCTCACGCCACTCAGATAGCTCTAAAATACACGTACTTATGTTTTAGAGAATAATTTGTTGTTGCAGAGTTATCAAATAGTTTTCCTGAGGATAACCAACTTTTATGTATTTAAATCAAATTAGTCAATGGTCCACAGATAAACCGAGATCCCTTGGGCATTCTCTTGCATTTTCTGTGGAAAACAGGTATAATGCTAACCTTCCTGTTTTATTCGTAACATAAAACCTCCAATACATATCTGTTAACACTCATACCAACATATGTCCCACTCTTTAAGAAATACTGAGTTAGAATAACTGGACCTACAAACTGCTGAGCCACACACAATTCAGGGAGCAAGCAAATGCCAAAGAAGCTTCCAGTTAATGGTGTAAGAATCAATTAACCAATTTGTATTTAAACCAAAATAACCTTTGCCTTCACAGTCCCTCTGCTTCAGTTACAGCTCAGTTTTAAAACCAAAAAGAGGATTTAAAACTACACTAAATCACAACTGATTTATGAAACACTGTTTAAAACACATCATCTTAAACAGCCAGTGTTAAAAGGAGTAATGGTGACTGGTTCATGTAATTTATACTTTCCCCTCTGAGGGAAACAAATTTTACAGGGTTTCATTGGAGTATGAGCTTCGAATGCAGAAACAAAGTGGCTCAAGTAGCTTACCCTGAATGAATAAAGTAAACTGAAACCCTTTAAACACAACAATACTGGTCATAAACACTTGCAGTTACTAATAGCTAACTACCTGCCAATTAAACATAAGTGGTACTGGTACTGCACCCTAACCAGTATTTGTACTGGGATATCGCACCATTTCTTTATACTAAATGGTGATCATTACAAACTGTAACTTAAAACTAGCTCTACGAAACAAAACAAAGCATGAAATCCATAGCTGTTTGTGGTATAATCAGGTTATCAGACTTGGACAGTCTTACTGAAGAGACATTTTGAATACTGGCATGTCAGTATTTAGAGCTAGGTAATAGGAAATGCTGAGAATGAATTGAAAACAGCACTCCAGTCTTATGTCCCACTGGGGTATCAGACACTAAACAGATTTCAAGGAGGTGCCTGTCTGCCCCCCTGGGGATCCAAGGCTGAAAAAAAAAATGTCCACTCCTTTTTGAGTCCTTTCTTGCAGCTTGAGACTCTGCCTACCTTGTCCTTAGGCTAGGTAGTCTCTTACCAGGTTCTTTATTTCCTTCTAATAAATTGTGTGAGTTTTCATTAAACTTTCACTAGCAATATGTAATCCTAGGATGCTGTGTTTTGTGATAAAGAAGGAGGTGGTTTTGAATATGAGATAAGCTGTTATATGCTTTGGCACAAATTTACAATGAAGTTTGATGGATTTCTTTTCTTACAATATTAAAGGAATAATCAAGCATAAATTTAATGCTTCATGGGAACTTAATACTTCCCTATCCTTATAAAGCACAGTGAAGGCAGACGTTAGGAAAAAGGTTCATTAGCCTCTGAAAACCTTCCTTCCTACTCCACAATGCACCACTGAATGCTGTGATCACAGAGGGATGGGATGGGAGAGGCAGTCCAGCCAGAGAACCTGGACATAGGAGGCGTAAGGGAGAATGTCAAATGAGGCAAATGACATTCACTCTTGAACCTAGTCAAAGCAAAATGTTTTGTGGATTAAATCACACATAAAAAGCAGAGGATTTGATTAGAGAATGCCAAATTAAATAATTTGAATCACTGTTTTCCCTGAGTGGTTCATTACGTAGCAAATTAAAAAACCATTTTTCAAAGACAACATTGTTAATTTTTGTGGCACAGAATGCTCGATTATGGATTTATTCTTCTCATAACTGAAGGAACAAGGGAGGTCTTTCCAACAGCTTAACTGGAGCTATTCAGCTTTCCATACTCTTCTCTTACCTAGCCTTCCTCATACGATTTGTAAAAAGATTTCTTGCCAATGTAAACAACGCTTTCATACTTTGATTGAGTTTTGAAGCAATTCCTTATTTCTTTTACATAAGGCTAAATCAAATAGAAAATAAACATTCCTTAGCCAAAGTGGCATTACAGAGCAACATACTCAACTGTTTCTCACTTAAGTGATGAAAAAATTCACATGAATAGGCAGAAGAGAGAGAATGGGAAAAAAAAGTAGTAATGAAGAACTCAAGGAAGGAAAAGCTCACGTTTCCTGTGAGCACAAGTGCAAGTAAATAGCAAAAACTATATAGGGCAAAGGGAATGCAAGAGAGTAAGACATAAGTTTGTTTTTCGTTTAAATTACATGATTTTTTTTTTTCCTAGAGTGATACTGTAGGCTCACCAGTAACTCTTCCTGATAGGTTTACATGCTGCTTTGTATTATTTATTTTAAAAGGCAAAAATGTTAAAAAGCCAAAGTAGTCCCTATTGAGTTTGATATGCCAAGATCTTGTCGGCAGTCAATACAGAGAATATCTCTGTATCATATAAAAATAAATATTTATGTCCTTCTGTGCCAAGTCTGAATTACATCATGGTATAATTCAAGAAATAACATGAGGATAAGTACAACAGCAAGTTTCCTAACTTACTGTATTTCCAATATTTAACTCTGGGGCTATACAAAGACCCTTTTCTAAAACAGATAGTGACAAAGACTGATAGTAAATGCTGTAAATTAATCTTGGAACCATGATGATGTCAAACTACTTGAGCATCGTATACAGTTTATGGTATGGTACCATCGCAATCTTTCAATGGAATTACAGTTTTGTAACTGATCTCTCCCTATCAGTTACACTGCGCAGAAACTGTGAAGTCCAAGTACAAAGAGACTACAGGTGTGAATAATTGCACTCAAGTCTCTTCCCCCAACCATATTTCTAAGCCTGAGAGTGATAAATGGCACAGCAGTTATAAATGGGCAACAGGGTCAGTGGAACTAAAAGCTGAGAGTTCAAAGAAAAGTCACAATTCTTAAGAGTTCAGGAAAAGGCCAGAGACTGATGTTGCAATGTTTCATTGACAGATGGCCAGAGTTGTTATATTCCAATTAAAGAAGATAGTTGATTGACAAATAACCGTGGTAACACAAACATTACAGACTCAGACCATTCGAATCACCTTCCTAGATTATGAGTGTTATAGTTTTCTCAAATCCATGCAAAATTTTTCTTTGACAAAGACAGAACAGCCACAAATAAAATACCCCCAAAGAGGTTCTTGCAATTATGAAATGAATCATACAAATTAAAGTAAATCAATCACATCTAAATTGGTCCACATGATGACAAAAATCTAAGATGGACTTTGCCATTACATCTACGAATAAGATTTATCATGACAGACTGAATGACCAATCTACTGACAATTTAAGTATCTAAAATGAACGGAATTCAGGAATTATAAGTTATGCGCACAAGTTCAAAAGGCTGATCCAGGAAGCAGCTCAACTGAACAAATCTGCACGTGCATCTGAATTTCTGACAGTGCAAGTCAGACAAGTAGAAGGGGAAGGTGATTGCATATTTCCATTGCTTAAAAAGCTTACCTTTAGGTATACCTAATAAATAAATGAGAAGAATAAAAGCTTATCTTCAGGAATGCCTGAACACCACTTGCTTGGGTATTAAAAAAAAAAGTGGTTTCTTGTAACTCCCACAATCCAAGTGAATACACTGCACACAGGAGTACTTTCCATCCTTACCACTGTAGCTGCACAACTGTAAAATGAAGAGATGAAAAGGGATGAATCTAGAAGCAGCACAGGCAGGAGGGAACTCAGTGACATGGCCTTTTGCCATTCTCACACAAGAGGAAATGATAAAATGGTTCCTCACTTCAACTCCAATATTACTTCTACTTTTCAGATAACAGCCTAATGTAAAAATAATCACTGTAGTAGGGCCTGGAACAATCCTGCTTCCTGTTAGATAAGATACAGATTCTAAACGAGCTAAGTTGGAAGTTTCTCCAGAAGCTCTCCAGCTCTACAAAAGATTAGCTGAACAGGCTTCATTTCCAGGGTTTGCTCAGATCCACAGGCAGCAGACCCCCATGATCTCATCTCATGAGCTTAGATTCTTCAATTTGCAGTTCTAGGAATTGGAAATCAAATCAGACTGTACGTACATAAAGATTTGCATTAGGTATTAAGTTACATTTATTTTCTAGATCTTCCTATCCAAAAGGAATAACCTTAATTTTTGCTTGCTGCTTTTCAATGCACCTCTACAAAATAAATAAATAAATAAATTATCACTAGGTCAATATTTTATTGGTGGATGTTGGTGGTATGGTAGTAGAGGTCAAACCATTTCACTATATTCTGTCACATTTTGTTGTGTGCAACAGATGGCAGCAAACAGGCAGTCTGACAGAGTAATGTCTAACGTGGAAGTGTAGATGAAGCAAAAATCTGGCTGAGCAATGCTGGACCCTCGGCCAGGGATCTCTTTCTTTATCTCTTTTTCTAACACTCTAACACTCCCCATCAATCTCTCTCTCTCATTGCTTTCCCTCATAAAGTTGTCAAGTAATTGGAAAGCTTTTTTTGATTTCTTATAAAGTTGTGTCATTTAACTACACAGCTTAAACAGATATAATTGTGAGAGTGCCAGTACTGTTAAGATAATTGTAGTGCAGAGATTCTCCTTAAAATTCATGATTGTGTTTGGATCTTGAGTGTTGTTTCACCTTAATCTAGCCAAGGGGATTTGTGAATCTGGTCACCTTTCCCTCCTTTCACACATGTGACATGTAAGCATTTGCCACAAGATTCACTGAGATGGAACATGAGGAAATTTCACATGGAACAGCTACTCACACTATCTGAAAATATTCTCTAGAGATTTGTATCAGCTTCTACAATTAAATTATACAAAAGAGAAATAATTGGCCATGATCGCTATCATATTATAGACTTACGTTATGGATTAAATATCCTAGTAATAATAAAAGCATTCACCTACAGAATGAACAAAATGGCTACAACGTTTAAATGACTTGCTTACCTTTGAAGATCAGTGTTGCGATGGGAATAAGGAACACTGTTCACAACATCCAGAACACTGCTAAATATTACTTTAATTATCGCTCTTAGATTTCCTTTCAAAGCATCATGGCACAGGCTTCATCCTTGTTTTTCAGAAAACAGCTAAAAAACAGTACAAATGTTCTCAAGGAAAACATTCATACAGGAAAAAAAAAAAATGGAGAAATTGATTCCCCATCTCCCTTACTTGTGTATATAGACTGGACAGAGAGACTTTATGTACTTATATAACATTTGGTTAGAGTTCACTCCCTCATTACAAATAGTAAATGGTTGCTATTGAGTTTTCTCACTGTAAAGATGCTACCTTTCTTGAGCTACAGATTGCTGGAGGGTTGGAAGATATCCTTCAGAAGCAGCACTATGTTGATACATTACACATTCTTGCTTAAGCAGCCACTAGTAGCAACTGTCAGAGAGTTAACACTAGGCTACACGGAGTTGTGATACAAAGTCATTACAGCTGCACTAGTGATGCTGGAACTGGATACAGACCCAGTGTCACAAACATTACACATATCCTTTGTAGTCTCATATTCTCCTATGTCAGAGAATTGTATTTACTGTATCAGTTCTTTCAGTATGCTTTAGAAGATATGCTTCTCTGAGAATGAGGCACATCTGGTTATGCAACTCAACATCTACCAGCGCTTAAAGACACCTTTTTCAAAGAGGCCTACCTTAGCAAACAAGAAAGCTTGACTCGTCTAAAATTATCTGCAACTTAAAATGTGATGATTTAATTTCATTTTGTCCTAAACACTGGCTCCCTTTCTGAAGCATGCCAGCACCTGAACACTCAGCCAGGCACAGGGTGGACGGACTTTATTTAGCCTGGTTCCCCCATGCTCCACAGCCAGCAACATAGGAAGGACACACAAGAAGGCAAGGAGCAAG
>PPHD01028881.1:0-10766 GCA_002909625.1 Bambusicola thoracicus
GTTACTTATCAAAGCCTTAAGTGTTATTAGGCAGCTCAGTAGACAAGTCATCATAAAAGGAGTGTTCACTTAGTAAAGATTAATTATAGCCTCCAGCATATCCAGTTTATTATGTCCAATAAGTATGACAAACAGCTGGAGGAACGTGTTTGCCTTTACACTTGATAGCATTCTCTTGCCTCGAGGTCTGACTCCTGAAGAATAATTAGCTGCTGTGGGAGACTTGTTCCTAATTCTGCAAACTATTTTTTTTTCTTTTTGAGTGTATTTAATCCTGTCTTTTAAAACGAAATGAAGGTATGGGGTCTGATACTGATGCTGTACAATACATGTCTTCTTAAATAGTGCCTCAACTCTAAAGCAGAGAGCTTTTTTTTTTTGGTAGTGTTTCCCTGTAACTTGTGCATTTGTTGGATTTTAAACTTCTTACTTTCAGTCTAGAATGGTTTTTCTTAGTGGAGTTGTTAGACTGGCAGCCCACAAATGGCTGGGTTTTTAGGGACTGCCTGCTGAAGAGATTTGTTATAACAAGCTGGTTTTACCATTTGCCATAATGACCTTCAGTCTAAAATTTCTTCCCATTGATTAATACAGACACTCATGAACTCTGTGTTATGGAAAAGCATGTATCAGGGAGTAGGCAAGGCATGTTTGAAGCCAAATTATGTGAAGAACTTATGGACTCATAAAAATCTGCTGGGGAATAAACTGTTCTTCTCGATACATTATTATTCCCTTTTGAAAAGCATGTGTACCATAGGACTGTGGTGCAAAATGAAAAGTGGAGCAGGAGTAAGAGCTAAGGAAGACATTCAAGTATTTAATGAGGAAAAAGTTACGGAGGAAGTGAAGAAGAAATGGTGTGGAGTCTCAGTACAGTAAGGAAAGCTTTCTGACAACTAAGATGTATAAAATAAATTTAGAATCTCAAGAATAGGTTTCAACTGAAGAATGTAAATTTGCATTTTATTCAGTATTCTGATGTAAATATCAAAAGGGGAGACTTCTAAAACACTGAGGACTTGACTGATAATTGTTGATTTTAGCCAGTTAAGCCTGAGTTGCCGTGATGCTATAGTGTGGTTTGGATACAGACAAACTCATTTTGTCATTAGCATGTTTTATGTTTCAGTGCAAGTACTTCTGAAGTACTTGTTCTTATGTCTGTTTCCAGGCACTGAGTTGACCTTATTTGTGCATTTGGCATTTTATTGCAGGTACTGAGGCAGTACTTTTGCAGTTCTGGCTAGGTAACAAGACCTGTGATGAAACAGGCAAGATATGAGAGATAATAATTTAATGTAGAAACTTGCACTAATTGTTTATGCAGAGGTAATGGTGTACTATGGTGAAACAGGAGAAAGCTTGGACTCTTGGTCCTTAGCTCTGATGTGTCCTGTGGTAGGCTTGCTGTTTCTTTCCTTCACCTAACAAATAGCAAGAAGTTGACATTTCTCAATATAATAAGATAAATTTCTTGCTGATGTTCATAAAGTATGCAACAGAAGAATGTGGCATAGCTAACGCTGGAAATTCTAGAAGCTCTTAACATTTCTTAAAGTCCTGTAAAATTCTCAAGTACTCCAAAACATTCATTACTTAGGTTGCTCTGAAAGTAATGCCTCCTATTTATTTCCCTGAAAACTAAAACAGCTATAAAAAGCACAACACTCTTTCATAGAGGAAATTCTCAGTTATAAAACATTATTTTTTACCATAGACTCCACAATTAGCCAATTTGTGTAGTTGAGCTGATGAAGACACACTTTATGGTGTGGTAGCTGTGCATGTCTGTCTAGAATATGGCTTGTCTTTCACATCACTGTCACTGCAGCAGAAATGTACCACCCACCAACTCACTGTGCTCACATCCACTCTTCAGCACACATCAGTGAATGTCAATGGATGCATTTGTTTCCACATGGAGGAATTCAGTGGTGCACCTTTGCTTCATACACACTTCCATGTCAGACTGCCCCTCTGCTGCCCTCTGTGACGCAGCAACAAAAAGTAATGGAATATTGGTGGGGATGTTCAGCCTCTACTCCCACACAACCAACTTAAAACAGAAGACATTACCTTTGGTGCAGCCCTCATAGTTTGACAGACTTAGCCAGCTGAACACACTAAAGAGAACAGATTGCCATGGTTCTTTCTGCCTAGAGTACAGAAACATGGGCATATTTGATAGCAACAAAAACAGCAAACTAGAACTGAGATGTAAATGAATGTGTATGTATGGATTTATTTCCTCTTGAGCTACTTAACATCTCTTTAGGTTAATAGCAGGTAGGCTTTCCTTTGGCATCTTACTGCTAATCTAATCCTGGATATCTATCTTTTAAGCTGATGAGGATATAGTCTCTTTTATATGGCCATTTCAATCTTAAAGATTGAATGGAAAGACAAATTTCATAGTGAAGTAAGAAATATCTATAAAGAAATGGAGAGGTGATGGTATATATGTTGTGCTACTGATAGTTTTAGCATTTCCTTTTCTATATTCAAAGGAAATGGAACACTGTTGCGGGGAAGGAATTAATATCTTTTATTAACCACAAAAGTGAAATATCTTGATTGTCTCCATGCAGAATAACTATTTCCTTCTTTCTTGAAAGGACTGACCAGGTGGATCTTGCTGCTGATGAGTCAATAGGAGGGGAGTCATAGTACTAGTTAAATGCATGACAGAAGACAGTTCTTAACAGAATGGGCCTTGTAGTCAGTGTATAGTAAACACTATAGTGTTTACTATAGTAGTAAACTATAGTATAGTAGTCAGTGCTGAGTAAATACTATCACTGGAGCAGTGTGTAGTTGTATTTCATATTATGCAAACATTTCTCAGGTGTGCTGAGGAAGCAATGTACACAGTCTGCTGGGGGAGAATTCGGAACATGTCTGTGTAGGGATTCAAGCTTCGTTTGAAGTTTGCTGGCTTTCTTTCAAGAACTTAGAGTATGGCTGTAGGCCTATTATCTTACTTTGTACTGTAGTTGTAGTATGAAACTGTATATAAAATCCATAACTTTTCCTATACAGTGCATACAGTATTTTAATACAAGATTGTTTTCCAGTGGATTTATATTTTTAGAGTTCACATCAGTAAAAACTTGTAAACTAATGAGCAAGAAGTCTACCAGTTTAGCAGTTTGAGGTGGTGCAGAGACTTGCCTTGTACGAAAGAGAATTCATTTGTGAACAACTACAGTTCTTCTGTTCCATCACTGCAACTGTCGAAACAACTCAATATTTGAGCTAGGCACAACACTAAATACTTGATTGAGGACACTGTTTTCATGTCAGCAAGCTCCTTGTTTCTTTGTAGGATACCGCTAAGCTACTCAGTTGTGTACTTAGTGATGAACTATGAAGAAATTCTGAATCCACTGTCACTGATAAAACTGTTAAAATGCACTGGTCCCAAGAATGGACCAGAAAGGTTGGTGTATTGCTACTAAATGTAAAGCCTGAATAGGAAAGGTTCTTACCAGGTGTGGAATGCAGGTTCTGAAAGATCACTGGAAGGTGTATGCATTCACATCATTAAGGCTACAGTGCAATGTTCTGTTTTACCATGACTTTTTGTAACCAAGATGATGTCTTAGGCCTGGACCAAAACTTCTACCCCGTACGGTGCAACAGAGTTTATTTAATGCGTGAAGTAGAAAATGTAATGCTCTCCTACTGATTTGAGCTTTTGGGGTCTGTTCATTCTTGCTGCTTACTTTAGAGAGGAAGGATTTGAGAAACTAGAACATCTTCAACTGCTTGAATATTGTTGAGTCTTCATGCCCAAGTCCCCCTGAACAGAGTTTTCCTTACCTCCTGTGATACTTCTTCCCTCATTTTCAGAAACATGAGTAGTTATAATATCTCTGGCAGGAATATACAAGGTGTGTTTGTACCAGGATCTACTGTTTTGATGAAGCCTGATTTCACCTAAGGAGACTTGCTGGTGCCAAAGGTTATTATGCTATTGCCTTTCACTTCTTGGTTCAAAATGTAGGTGAAACATAAGTCAGTCCATATGTAAGACAGTATCATCTCTGAGAATATGTTTTTCTTAAAGATTGTAATTTTCCTATGTAGCTCTTTGTGGGTTCTAAAGGCTGTAAAAAAAACTGCACAATCAACGTGGGTTTCAGCTGCCATCTAGTGGGGAATTTCAGACAGTGTTCTGAAAATGAGCAGTAAACGCGAGTTGCTAATGCTTACATAGATAGATTTAAGGACTGCTTAAGGACAGTTGTGTAACATTCCACGGATATTCTTTTAATGAACTTTCTCCTACTCTGTGACATGGCTTATCAATGCTTGTGGAGTTAAGTGGGTGTTGCTAATACTACTTGAATAAAATAGAAGGTTGTACATGATGTAAACAAAAACCCTGCTTGCTTAACAGCAGTTTCTAAAACAAAGCAAACAACATCAGCCTGAAAGCAGTAATTAGTGTCTCTGGTGATAACTGGGTGGAGGTAGTAACCTGAAAACACTTTGAGTCATGGAGGTGAGCTGTGTGGTGCTGCTTGGAATTGCTTCAGCTGCACAAATCTGTGATTCTCCCTAATCTGGGGTGAGAATGTGTTTTATTGACAGAATCTTAAATATTGTGGTTCAAATTCAGTAGTCTGCTTCAAAAGAACTGAGTTTCCCTCTATTTTCATGGAATATGCTTGAGGTGCTTGTGACTTTTCCCAGTGTGAACGTCTTTCACACAAAGATAGCTCACCTTAAGGTATTTTTATTAAAGTTCTGAAGTGAATGAAGGAAAAACATGCAGTTTAACATCCAGGAGTTAATCTTATGGCTGTAGGGCCTACTTGGTCCCACAGGGCTAATCTTGCAGCTGTGGTCCTGATGCTTGTCCCTTTCCAGGTACTTGACATTTCAGGCTCTGAATGCTGTTCAACCAACAGGTGCAGAACTATGGAGATGTTAAAAAGAAAAAAAACTGCTAATATTAAAATACTAATATTAAACTATATATAAATATAAAAAAATAACACTAATATAAATTACAATACAAGAAAGGATTAGAAGAATATTTAGATAGGCTGCTGTGACAACACAGATCTTTTGCGTAGAAAGGCTATGTTTCCTAGAAAGTGAGTTGTAGGATGTTTAAAAGTTAAAATCAAACAGACCTTCTTGGACAAAGCAATTGTGAATTACTCAGGAAAAAAAATACTAATGAAGAACAGTTTCATAGTCAGAAAATTTGCCTTTTTCTGGTTGCAGTCAACTATTGCTCTTCGTTGGCCAGTGTTTGATTAGCAGGATTAGCGTGTTGTCACAGATACCAAACATACCCTTAACAATACAATAGGGAAAACTACTTAGTTCCTTTCCTTGTTCTTCAGTCCCGCAATGCAATGAGCCTTCTATAGACTTCTATAATAAAAAGAATCCACAAAACCTTCTTAGACTGAGTGAGACCAAAATGAGCTGCAATACCAGTAAAAGCACGACAGTTGTAGAATCTATCCAAAAACCTGGAGGACAGCCTGAGGATGAAAATAAGAGTGAAGACTTCTGCACAGAAATGACTGCTGAAGCTGCCCAGAATTCTGCTATAATGGACAATGCTTGTGACAGAGCAAGTTGAAATTGGATATTGATGTACTTCAAATACAGACTGCAACTACGAAGTAAGCAGCTTAATTATTGGTATTCTGCTCTTGATGGGATTGGTCTTTGTGTTACTGACAGACTGTGGAGATGAAGGCACGTTTTGTATAGGATCTCAGCCTAATCTGCATTTACAGCTACTAGTGTGCGATTGTCATCTAAATTGATTAATTTCCTGTGTGAATACTAAGAAAAATAGCTGTGTTGCACAAGAAGCCAGCCATCAGTGTTGCCTCCTGGAAACCTGAACTGACTCTGGAGTAACCTCATCAAAATCGGTGAAACCCTGAATCTAAGGAATTAATTAACTTTAAAAAAATTGTATGCATCTATTATTTGTCTGGCACAATTTCTCTTGTAATGAGAATTATAAGTAGTAATTATGTTGAAGAATCTGAAAGTCTTGTCCAATAAACAGAAATCTACTTCAGTATGTACACATTGATCTACATACTGGGGGTATAGTCTCAAAAACATGAAAGTTAGTTGATCAGTTTCACATTTGTATTTACTACAATTCCAGTGCCTCACATCATAATGACCTGGCAGTTTAAATTCCTGATTATGATCCACTTTGATTCATACTGATGCAAAAATGTGCAACAATTCTGTGCTTGAAGGCCTAGCCCAAGTAAATAAATGTATCTTATTTGGTTTCTTTAGTTCTCATCATTTGCAGTAGATGTGCACGCAATCCTACATGTAGGTTTCTCTTCCTGTACTTAACTTTTGACTGTTACTAAAACTCTGGCATTTCTTAAAGCTTACTCATCAAATAGGCATCATGAAGACTGCTTCTCTATATCCATTCTGAGAAGATGAAACCTGAATTTTATGCCCATAGAAACTCTTATACATTGTGTATTTTTGGGGAGAAAAGCTCATACACATAAGCAGGTTTATAACTGTAGGTAACTGATGAATTTACAGAACTGAATGACTGTTCTGTAATAGCACTGAACAATTTTGTTCTTTGCTATATGTAATAACTGAATGATATATTTTGGAACTGTTTCTCATAAATTAAGTAGCTTTTAAAGTTATTTGGGTATCCTATTAATCTGATCTCAGTGTTGGGTAGATAAGTCCAAAGGAGGTGAAGTTCTATTAAGGGCATTTTATTGTTTGGAATTGACAGTCCTTCCCATGTGTCAACAGTGCTGTTTATGGTTAAATGAAATGCTCAGCAGGTTGAGTTCAATGAAGTGATACCTCACCTGCATCTCCTTCAGCTCCTTTTGCAGCTGTAGAACTTCTAATGCATACCAAATTATTTCTGAGGACATGAAATTTTCTTCAGAATTTTCCAGTTTCTGAAGTAGGGCAACTGAGATCCTTTACTTTTGGAAAGGACCTGACCGTAAATACCACTGGAGGGCAATGTTGTAGAAGGAATTGTGAGGCCGAGACTGCAAGAGTGTGAGTTCACAAGTTTTTTACTGATGACAAGTAGGGAAGAATGCAAGAAGCTGGTCATACATAGCTTTCTGAGTTTTGTAATTGGAAAGGCTATAGATTTAAATCTATCAGCGCTTTGATTTTATTCTATCTTTTGCAGCCGGTACTTGTTGGTTACAATGGGCTATTTGTAACACTAAGCTATGGAGGCTCTATTTAGAGGCAAACTACTTTCTGTGAATCTCCACCCTGTTGAACTCTTGAATAAAATTCTAGAACTGCTTTTGTGTTACAAATTACTCCAAATGGGTGCAAATTAACTCTTAAAAATAGGAGCTCAGAGGTAAAAGGTGGGGCCAGTGAAGTGGTGGAGGATCCTGCTTGGAGGCTTGTCAGGAAATAATTACACTTCAAGCAATTACACTTAAAAATTCATTTTTTTCCTGGAAAACTTGCTTATACTTTGCTTAAGTATATGATGGCAATTCAGAATAATGCTGGAAATGTTATATTTTTTTTTTTTTAGCGAATGCACTCATCTACAAATGTGAGAACAAAATACTTCTAAAGGATGGTTAAAAACGATGAGTTTAGACTTGCTGTCTTACTCCTGTGTAGGTGATGATCCTTAACAACTTTAGAGATTCTATTCAAAATGTGAATTTAAAATCGATTTTAATTTAAATGCACTCCACTCTTATAGTGGAGTAAGAAAATTACTTTGCAAAGCAGTGTTACGTGGTATCGCCAGATGTTAATGCTAAGAAATGAATGAAATAGTTATACCAGAGCAAAACTACTGATTTTTATTCATGAGTTTATGCATGCAGCTCTAGAAAACTTGCGAAGTCACAGTTCCTTGTAAGCAGACTTTGTGACAGAAAGACATTGTCTTATCTGTGCAGTAAGTAGAGGTGATTTCAGGATGTTAAAATGTCTTCTATAAGGAAAAATTCTACTTGGAGACAGTCATAATAAACTTTCTGAATACTTTCCTTGGTTTACTGAGCCATCAAGTGTCTGTAGCTTCTATCAAACCAAAATTTCTTCTTGCAGGTGAACTTATTTTATTTAACTGTGAGTTAAACAGCAAGTGTTTGCAGCATTAAATTCCTAGAACCTTCTGTAATGGGAAAATGTTATCCTGAACAGGTTCTACAAGAGAAGCCTATAAAAGACTTGCAGTGCTGTGTCTCAGCTGCTCTTTTGGTCTTTGCTAAGACTGCTTTACAGTCTTGGTTCCTGTGTCCTGGAATCATTTTTACACCTGTAGCTCTCTATTACTGACTCCTGATAGTGCTTGCTCTATCCAAGAGTCTGCTGCCAACCTGTGGCTCTCTTTATTTAAACCATCTTCAGCTTGTGATGACCCTCTCTGTCAAACTCCGTGTATGTATTTGAGACCAATGACATCTTTTGGCTTATGTTTTTCACTTTGACTTGCTCCGGGATGGATGACTGCTGTCTGCACTGCTAATGTCAGATCCAGTCTGATAGGCTTAAATCTCTGATAAAATAAATGTTAGATCTGAGCATTGTTTGCCTGTAATCCCTTTGCTCAAGCTGGTCATGTCTTATGAACTATGTATTTTGATGGAAAATTGCTTTTGGGATGGCAGTAACTTCCAAATCCATGGTTTATCTAGGCTGCTTCTGGTGTATAAAGTGTAGGGATTATTGGGTGATTCTTTAAATACTTTTTTACCGCTCTGAAAATATTTGAGATGGTAGTCGTGTTCATGGTCAATTCCAGTATCAGTAGTATCAGTTTGCGTGGTTATTAGATGATTATCCTGTTTTCACTTCTCAGTTAGCTAAGAAAACTCAACTGCTTGTTTCAGGATACTTCATTTATAATTCACACCATATTATATTCGAAGTACTAAGATATTAAACGTTCATCCTTTTTTAATCTAGTATTTCTGCTTTTTGTGCATGCTCTGAGTTGCAGCTTGGTGAGTGTCTGTGCTTCAGAGCTAACAGTTAACGAGGCCAAGCTTTTGTTCTCAGTTTCTCCAGGTGTACTGCAAAACACACACGTGTATATATATATTTTTTACCCTGTACCCTGTATTTTCATTCTTCTTGTAGCCTCTTGGTACCAAAGCAAACAGTCTGCACCCAATTTTTCTTGTCCCTGTGCTGACACTGGTATTTGAACACATGTTCAGAATACAGCATTATTTTCATTGTTCCTTAATTATTATCACTTGAAAGACAATAATTTTGAAGTGAGATCTAATTGCTCTGTTAATTCAAACATCTGCTAGAAGATTTCAGCAGATAATGGTACTCTGAATTGTTGCAAGCTGGAGTTTGTTAGTGATGGCTGGAAAAAGTCTTTCATTTATTAGCTTTGGAATGGCACTAATAGTAACAATAAACAGTTTGTACAAATGGATAAGTCTAAGAAATGCTTAAATGATTCTGACACTCTTTAAATCAGATTAATTCTGGCTGGAAGATTTCAAGTTTATTACAAGTTAGGAATTTGTATGAAGGTTTTTAAATTCTATCAAGGTGTGCTTTAGCAAATAATGGGAGTAAAAAATATTGGAAAATCATTTTTTTGTGAAAATGGAAACTTATAATTTAAAGGTGCAAATGAAAAGATACTTTTTTGAGAAGGAGATCAATGAAAACCACTTTATTAGAAAACATAAATCACTTTTTAATTTCAGATGCAGTGAGGAAAAATACTTCAGTTTCATCGAAATTGATTGGTACACCTGCAGCGAAGCAGCTTTATCATCTCATTATCAGTCAATTAATATTCAGGTCCAAATGTGAATACTGTTGCGGTTAACTGTAAATGAATGATTTTATTGAAGTCTTAATAGACCAGGAAAAGCAGACTTCCACTGTGCTAAATGAGAGCAGCTGAGAAAAAAAAGAGTAATTCTACCATGGATTTAAACATCTCAGTGCTTCTGAAACTTGAAATGGGCACTTTCTTTAAGTGAGCATCCCTTTTGGTCATGTTGAAATTTCAGTATGAGGGATGTTACTGCTTGAGCTGGGAAGCCTTTACATTTAGGCCTTCTGGTACAGAAGTGCATAAATGCTTTTTTAAAGATTGGAATAATAGGTCTGTGTACAGAAAGTGCACTACCTAAACACCAAGCAGACTCAGATCCCTGACACTTGTCTTGGATGGGAAGGTTCTCTCCTTCAATGTGCCTTGTTAGTGATATTCTGGAATAGTTATAGACTTTTGAAAAGGGTAAAGGACAAGCACAAGAAGAAGCTACGAGAAATCATTTGAGGTTGAAGTTTACGGTGGTCAGTTCTTGATCATGAGTTTTCTTTTATACATTATAGTGTGTCTGGGATACTAGACAGATTGTATGTAGGGTTGGGGNGAGTGGGAACAATAATGTTCCCTACCTCTGTAGGAGGAAACTTTGTTTAATTTCTTACTGAAGCCATAATGAGCTTGTTTCAGTTACCCACTGAAAACTTCTAGGGTATAAAATGACAAAAATCAGCTGATTACAGATATCTTGTTACATTAAACCTTTTGCATTCCCCTGTAAAACAGTTATCTTTCTGGGTTTGGACATGAATCAGAATGTAATTGCTTTAAATTGGCTTGAGGAACAGTAAGATTGCCTTTCTGCACCCAAAAAACAGGTAAAGAGAAGATAGTGTAAAGCTTTAAAATTGAATTAACTGCACAAGAAGAAGCTACGAGAAATCATTTGAGGTTGAAGTTTACGGTGGTCAGTTCTTGATCA
>PPHD01028882.1:0-10766 GCA_002909625.1 Bambusicola thoracicus
GTCCCTGGAGGTGTTCAAGGCCAGGTTGGATGGGGCCCTGGGCAACCTGGTCTAGTAAACAGGGAGGTTGGTGGCCCTGCCTGGCAGGGGGTTTGGAGATTCGTGATCCTTGAGGTCCCTTCCAACCCAGGCCATTCTGTGATTCTGTGTTGCAATGCCAGGCATCTCAGCTTGGGAAGATACCTGCTGGGAGACTGCAGCTGCTGTATATGCTTTCTCCTCAATGGTACATTCCGTTCTGTGGGATGTAACTGGAAATCAAATACTTGAAGCTGATTGTGAAGTAGGATATGCAGAGTGGAATCTAGTTTTCACTTTCAAAGTAAGTTTACCAATGAAATATGCTACTGCAGAAACAGTTCTGTCAGTTTTTCCAAGGTACCTTTGACACTACAAGCATTTATAAATGCATCGAGGAAAATGTCTGGAAATGTAGCCTTTAACAAACACTTATGAAAACATACACATATATTTATAAACATGTACTCACCAATAAGGAACCCTGAGCATCAGTCAATGTTAAGACTACTAGTTTCAAATTCATATAAACATACCCTAACCACTTTTTAAATATCATTACATAAACAAAATGTGTTTGTGTATATCTAGTTATCTGCTGCACACACGAAGGTACACAGCATATAGATCAGCAGTGAGAATGGGGAACCATATTGATTGGATTATTTGACAACATCTTTCTGGAAATTGTAAACTGATAATAAACTGATTTTTCTTCTCTTATCCCAGTTATCTGTATTAATAATTACAAGACATTTAAGAGATCCTATTCTCTAGACCCTGTACATATGTGGCATCCACCAGAATTTAGGAATCCATCTCCCTGTTGTACTTAGAGTATCTAAGTGACTGTAATAGACTAAAATGAATCAACCAAAATCTCATTTATGTGGAGCACCACTGGAATTTAGGTTTTAATTCCACTTCTTCTAAGTATATGCAAGCCAGATGGAACAGCTGTGATATTTCAATGTGTCAGTGGTATTATCTCTATTCTGTGCTGCCTGAATGAAGTGGAATAATAATATTTTGATCCTCTTGCTTCGTGCTTTAGAGTATATGTTCTCAGTGGGGCAAAATAAATCAAAAGTTAGGTGGTTTTTGGTGCCTGATCTTGGATTATAAAAACCTTGTTAAATATGCAGTGTAGATATAACAGCAATTTATATAGTGTATTCCATAAAAAGACTGGATAAGTAAAATCACAATCTATCTTATTAGACTTGACCCTAGAGCTGTAAGTGTGCTCCACGTATTCTTATTAAATATTCAACAAATAAATAAATATTTTTTTCTGATTTGTTACCTTCCATTTAGCTTTTAAACCAATGGTCAGAGAGTTCAGCGTTTACATTTCATCAGGAAACCAAAAATTTGGCAACAACCCTATCAGGGTTAAGATCTTTCCTGCATATTTCAGATTAAAATAGCCTTGGGATTAAAATGTGTTCTCCTATGCTGATTAAATTTAATATCTTTAGATGTCAGACAAAAAGAACCATATGCAATTACTACTCTGAGACTGAGAACAAGAAAAATGGAAAAAAGAAAAAAAAAAGAGGAAAAATAAGCATTGCAATCACAACAGTCAAATTAGATCAGTTTTCCACCTGAAAAATATTCTTTAACAATGAAATAAAGCCTGCTGAGTTCATCAAAGTGGAAAGTGCTTTACTGCTATATCAGACTCTAGATAACTCTGAAACTAATCACAAGAAATATAAAGAAAGATGTGAATTAGTTGGAAAAGGAATAACTGGCTTTCATTTCTTTTACTTCTTACACCATCTTAATTTGAATAAAATATCACAGAACTTTGAGTTCAGGATTAAAAAGAAACATGTACAATGCATAGTTTAGAAAGTCAGACTCGGTTGTTAACGAAGATAATTGTACTCTAAAGAAAAAGATGATGATGAGAAATGTAGTAGTAGGGTATCGTCAAGCAGTATTATTGCAATGTTATTCTCCACAGAGGGTAATCTCATTTTTTACAGTTAAATCTGGCTTCTGTGCATGCTGGCTCTTTTATTGGAATAGACTGTAATGTTTGGGATTTTTTTTATTCTCATTAGCATTAAGGAGATTCTCATTGTAAGTTTCTGCCATTTTCACACTTTGCAAAGGAGAGGTACACAGCTCTCAGTAAAGTCCCATGGAAAAAAAATTTTAATTGCAAGTGAAACAAACTCTCAAACACCGCTGTTAATACTATTGCATGAAGTTGTTTAGTCCCATCTAGTGGCCAAAAATGACTTCACTGCACAGAATGAAACAAATACAGTGCCTAAGCAACAGATCAGTAAATGCTATTATCTGCTTAAGCTCTGGACCAAAATTCTCATGCTAGTATTAGTTCCAGACCCTCTACACTCTCTTAGATGATATCCCAAGGCAAAGCCATGTACTGTGAATGCTCTCCAGCCACAACTAATTCCTGTGAAAACAGATACAATTGCATCTCAACACTGAACTCATCTAAAGAAAGCCCTATCATTGATTTTGTTTTGTAGCTGACTTTGCTTTTTAACCATATTTTCATGTAGTAAATATCATTCTGTTATGGTATTCTGCAAAGTGCAGCTGACAATAGCATCTTAAACAGCTCTTTATAGATATTATGGATTCCATTACTATTGACACAGCTTTAAAACAAAGCAGAACTTCATTTTTCTTACAAGTGCAACATCCTTCTCACATGGTACTTACAACTATTTAAAAATCCCTGGCTTAATGTGAGCAGAGTGGGAAAAGTGTTTTTTATTTTCAGGACTGCTACAACCACCATAATTGCTGATGCTTCAATACTCTTACTGACTAAGGAAAAGAACCCCGTCTTCCATGAAAGCCATGAAAGATGGCTGAAAGAAGCCCACTGAGACTAGAGGGGGATAGGAAGTGCTCTTACATATGAAAGTGCATTAGATACTGTTGTCAAACAACAAGTCCGAGAGCCCCTGGAGAGCAATAATCAGCCAAGGCGCAGCAAGGGACAAGGCCACACACCCATATGGTTTCTAGTAGCCAAGCCATTTAATGACTGCACACCACCATTTATATAGAGCAGTACAAATAACATGCTAAGTACAACAAGGCACAGTTCTCATAACTTGAAGTTGCTTGCAGCTTGTCTCACAGTACCTGGCAGAGTGGTCTCTATCTCAGCTTCGCATTCCTTTTGTCTACTCCCACTGCTGGTCTTCTGTGAAATAGTGATTCATAGCAGCTGTTTTGCTCGCACTGAACCAGAGGGAGATAAACCTGACCTCCCTGGGTCAACTGTCCATCCACAGGGGAAAATCAGCTGGTTTGGGGATTGAGGACCAGCTGGTGCTGGAGATTATGACGAAAATAAAAATGCAGATAGGAAACTGGGATCCACGAGAATATCGGGTTATGATAGCACAAATGGGTGAATACATATTAGGGATGGATGTACTGCGGGGCGCTACCTTAGAACNGATACCAAAATGCCACAGTATAATTTTTCTCAGTAAAAGTTGCACTTCCTTGCTGCAACAGAGAGCACAAGACACAGTCCCATGTATTTTTTAACTTTACATCCCATTCATCTATTCTGGAAAATCAAATCTCATTTACTTTTGCAGACCTGGAAGTCAATGTTCCAAAAATATTATTGCAATCAAATCTGTGCAGTATGCATATTTTATGAGAAAAACATTCTGCAATCATTTTTTAAATGGCCTACTAGTAATTTTATTGCAAATGTACCTTGTTTCTTTATAACGTGCAACAACTACAATCATGTCATCACTAGCAAAAGTCTATTTCATGCGATAAAGGATTACTATGACAAAACTTCATAAGCATAGCATATACCATGCTTATTTTGGAAATTTGTATGAGTAAATTGTGAGCATTATGGTACATTTCTGTGTCTCAGATCATTGTGCAGCTTCATTACATTTATATACAAGAAGCAAAGTCTTTCCTTTCTCCATTTTTGCTTAAGCTCAGATTATTCTGTCCGATACATGAAAGCTTCTTAATAATCCACAGAGATTATTCCAATCAAGAATCTCTGATTAGAAGTATTTTTTAAAAAAGCACCTTTAACAAATTCTAGGTTTCTCAAAAGCATAGAACTGGCATGCATTACTGCATATACTGCATTATTACACTCTCTGGACAAGTTGCAATCACTCAGCAAGAGATCCCAAGCCTAGGACAGTGGCTGCATTATGTGAAACACAAAAATGTGTTTCAAAATCCTCTAATTTACTTAATGATCTCTGAAATTTCTGAGCAAACTCAATTATATTCAGAATACAAATGAAAGTTTTCAAAATAATGGAAATCTACATTGAGAAAAGTTATCATGGTGTATTGAGAAATCCAGATATATGTAAAAACTGAGGTCCACCAGTTGCAGACACAGAGCAGGAAAAGTGTTGCAGTGCACATTGTATTATGTTTAAAGCTGACATACAACATATGGAAAAGTCCCAACTTCCTCCTGTACAGATTTGCACTGCACTAACGTACTCACTCTGTGTGCATGGGAAACAGGATTTATTGCCTGTACTGAGATTTTTGGCTCATACACATATATATATATATGAATAGCATGGGTTTTTTTTGTTCAATTGCAAATTAATGTATTCTGAAAAGCAGTAGTTCTGAAACTAAATGCCTTTTTGTCCTACTTTTCTTGTACATTTCCACTTCAGTGATCATTTGGTGTGTTGTATTGTTCTCCCTTCTTTTTTCTTTTCTGAAATGACAACAATTACACCTTTCTTATAGCTCAACCAAAATGAATCTCCAAATATAGTCTTCTCTACCTTCCAGTTTTCCTATAAACAAATTATTTTTGAATGTATTACTGAGGAAGTCTACGAAAAAAATTTCAGCTGAACTACTTTAAAGTCCTCACTAGCCAACGTTACTGCAACTCATCACACTTGTATTTACAAAGGTCCCTCATAAAATCCTTCACTTTTTACCAGCCTGCTGTGCTAAACTTTACCTGATGAGAATTCTCTCTGCACTATCATGGAAGTAGTTTTATTAGCAATCCCCACCAATGTCCTCTAATCACATATGCCAGTCACTAGCAATAGCATTCAATTTATTCATTCTCAAGATCAGGCCAACAGAATTTCTACTGGAAACTAACTTTCAAGCTGCTGCTTCCCTTTTCAACATTACCTGTTTCACCTTCCTTTTAAGTTAATCCATTATTCACCCCACAATCTTGCTCTGTCTTCTCAAGTTGAAATAATAATTGTCCTTGAATCACTAAATCACCTGCTACACTGAACTCGAGATAGATAAGCTCTATTGTATTTTTCTTCCCAATAAAATCAATCCTTCTACCAAGGAAAGACACCGTGTCTTTGTAATATGCATTACCTCTTGTAAATCCATATCGTCTTTGTGCCATTTTCTATTTAACTGTACATCTTTAGTTAAGTTTCCTGAGGAAAGAGTCTTGAAGTCTTCTGACAGAGGTTGAGCTGATGTTGCCAGTAGTTGTCTATGTCATTTTTCTCCTGTGCTCTTAAAAAATGTCTTCTCATTCTATACAACTTCCCCTCTTATTGCAATTCCTTATTTGGTATTTACACGATCTGGTGACCTATGCCCAAAATGCATAAAACCAGAAAAGCATACTGGATTCTTAATCTGCGAAGAGTGTAGATATCTCACATAGAAACAGCTGGAGTAAAAGAGAAAATAAAACCTTCTCAAACCACTATATTCAGAGCGCACAAAGTCCTATGCAAAGTCTAGCTGAAGTCATCTTTTAAAATAGAAAAGAATTTGGTGGGGCTTTTTGTTTTGTTTTGTTTTTTTTTTAGTGGTTTTTTGTTTTGTTTTGTTTTGTTTTTGTTGGTTCTTTTTTCTTTTTTAGTTTTTTGATGTATTTTTGTTTGTTTGCTTGCTTTTCTGGAATTTCAAAAATCCTGGTAATTGCTGATGATTTTAAGCAGATCTCGAGCTCCTTCCTAGCTGTTACACACTATTTCAACAGTGAATCTGCTTTTTAGTAGCTTTTAACTATGGATTTTTGCCCTTAATGACAATGTGTAGATTGCAGATAACAATGTAAATCACACAACATGAATATGTCTTAGGACAGTGAACAATACCTGTTTCTAAAATAATTGGGTTCTAGGATTCTTCAGTTTATGATGCCTAAAATGGGCATTCAGTACAAAACCAGTTATTCATGCCCTATTATCAGGAATATGCCCCTGCTCAAAAGCAGTGCACAGATCTAAGCCAGTGGGTCTTACAGGAATAATTAAAGCGACACAGGTGCCAAAGGGCTCTCCTGATTAGAAATGGACTTGCTTAAACACACACTGCAGTTAATGGGGAATAGCTCATCATTATGTACCTATCAGTCAGCTTTATGATACAGTCAGTGTCCTGTTCAATTTTGCTGTTTATACAGCTAAGCCTTTTCTAACAAACCCACTTCACTGAAAATGAAACCTGATGCCATATGAAAATATTAGGTAAGACATTAAATCTATCAGTTCTTAAGGCTTAGATCATTCAATTTAGCTAAATTACAACTGTTAACTTAGAGTTAAATGAATAATATGATTCAAGGAATTAAAGAAATCCATTTTAAAAATTTCTTTGAAATGTCATATTTACACATATAAAATGGCAAACTCCTCTTGCCTGAGAAAAAAAAAAAACCTGTCATTTATATAATGAGCAGAAAATATCTGCTCAAGTAATTAGAGAGAAAAATAGGAAAAAAATAAAAGGCAAAAAACAATTCACACAATACAGCTTTCAGTATTATTTGTTCCTAGGATCAATAAATAAAAGATCCATTTGCAAATGAAATGAGTCCCTAGGAGTTCAGAAAAACCTAAACTACAAGATCTTCTCAGCTGGAATCTGGAATCTGTTTTTTGACATAGGCATAGCAATAAAAAGAGAATTGCAAAGCAAATTGTAAATATTTGTAATGCTAAAATATTGTATGAGTTGGGAGTTACTTAAAATACTATCTGTTCCTTTAATTCCTCTATAAATAGCTATTTGTATCATGAAGAGGGTATGGAGAATAAAGGAAAGACTTTCTATTTGCATAGCCATGGGACATGCATTGCTGCAGGTAGCAAGCAGAAGGCAACATAGCTCTTGATTTTCTGTAGGTCACTTCTTGGAGGCCACACAGGCCATTTAAAAGGCTGACATCAGCAGCTGAGCTCTTTGGCACCGGGAACTCAAGAAGATGTCTTTCTATAATAGCTCCCTAAGCACCACCAGAATCAAGAGAGCTTTTCGTTACCTCCACTGTAGCTCTGTGGTTAAATACTACAGCTAAGACCTTTATTTGTCATTGCGTTCCGATTTTTTATCCTATCCTTCTGTAACATCTGATCTGTTCTTTCTCTCACTTTGTTTTTCTCAGATGCAAAGAACTTGAGTAAGGAGAGATTCTTCAAAGCAGTGTGCATTTCAGATTATATTAGATGGACATGAAGCACCATAGAATTACTAGGTCCTACAATTTTTTCAGAACTTCCATCACACTTGATATTTATCATAAGATTCCTGTTCTTTATATATATAATTTTACATGGGATGCATATCATTTAAAAAGCAGATAATATCCACTTTTCTTGTCTACCAGAAAAATAGCAAAATAACAAATAACAGTAATAAAAATTAACTCTTAAGATCTCAGATGTTGATAGGAAAATACAAAATACTGATGTCTTTAAAAACGGAGACTGACAGGCTTTATTTAGTTTCTAATGCTTAGCCAGCTAAGGTTAGCCACTACAGTCCATTTTGTACATAAGACATAAAACAGTGGGGAAAAAAAATAGTCTCCTTAACTGGTTCTTTAGAAGGCTTCTTTCATTGTAGGTCCCACTGCAGTTTACAGACTTCTGGTTGTAGAAATAAACTTACAAGCACTGGAAGTCTTGATGAACTATTTTTATTGAGTTAGGCACATACTCATGTTTCCAGGATTTAGCCTTTTGTTGTAGAACTTCAGAAAACATATCACTGTAAGCATGAGTATATTTTCACTTTGTTTACTTATAGTATACACATTGAATAAGCTTAATTAATATAAGAACTTATTCTGTCCAGACAAGAGTTGCAAGCCTTCTCTCTCCTTCCCGCACTCGCTGCTGGTACTCTAGTGATAACTTAAGACTGCAGGGTTTGGAAGTTTCATTTTAACTAAAGTTGTCTTTATTGAAAATTAGACAGTAACATTTTATGCAATCTGAATAGATTAGTACACGCAACTGGTTGTAGTTTTTGTCACATTTTATGTCTCTAAGTGGCAGTTGTAAGGACCAGAAAAAAAATGGCAATTACTTGGTGAAACAGTGCTGTTGCTGTCTGTTCTCTCTCCTTCCCTCACCATATGGCTTGTGCTTTAAATTCATTTTGTCCTTGTTTTTGAATGGTGATGATCTCAGTAAGTCTTAGGGAGCAAGCACCCTGTTCTTTCAGCTGCTCTTTAAAGATGTAAAAGTGTACTTCTGGCAAATAATAAATAACTATATGGTGGAATTTGTAGGTGCAGGCACTCCTGGCTCCCAAAGGGTCAGTGGGTTTAGAAATAATAATTAAAAAAAAATGAATATCAACATGAAAAATTAAAGTTTTATAAAACAAAAGCATTTGAAGGAAATATTAATCTTCATGCCTCAGGGCATAAACAAACCTGTAAGTGATGAGGTGCAGGAAGAAACTTTATCCTCAGGGCAGCTTTTGTAATTGCTTACCGCATGTCTTCATGCAGCTCTCACTGAAAAAAGTTATACCACTGCTAAAAACAGAATACTAGAGTACATGGATGGACTGTTTCTGCATGGCATTTTTTTTAATTTCTCTCTTCCACATTACTTTAATGCAACTTTCACTTAGATTTATTTGGTCCCAGATTTTACTGAACAGATTCTGAGATGACCTTTCTCTCAGCTAGCTTTTTTTCCCACTTCACATTTTGCGGTGTAGAATTTGCAGAGCCACATAACCACAACTATCTTATTTGCACTACTCAAAGCCTCAGCTATGTCTTTCACCCTATAGCCTCATTCACACATTCTGTTTTCCATCTTCTGAGTTCTGGTTTGTTTTGTCTAACAGTCTCTTAGACAAAAAGAGACTGTTTTCTGGTTCAGTTTCAGTCTTTCTTGTGGCTTTTCAAGTCTTCCTCAAGATTTTCTGCTTTATAAAGAAGAATGGCTGGTACACTAACACCTAACACTGCTTAACTGAAAAAAAGAAAAAAAGAAAAAAAGAAAGGGGCAACAAACGCACATACACAAAATTAAAATAAAGACAAAACAAGAAGAAAATCTCCAGAATAGAAATTACTGAAACTGTTAGAGGACTCGGGTTTTCCTTCTGGGAAATTATTTTTACAGTGACGGTTATCAAAATGTTATGGAATAAAAAACAATTTTAGCTAATACAGATAAATCCTATTAACACCAAATTCAACAGTTTTAAACACGTGAGCCAATTAATAAAAAAACTACAAGGAGTTACATCTTCTAAAGAGTTCATTTTCAAGAGATCTATGATCTGATGGGAGAAAAAACAGGATAGTGTGGACAAAGTAAATCAAACATACTTACAGATTGCAGAGGATAGTCTAGTTCTGCTAATCAAAAGGCTTTTTTATCCTTATGAACTGAGATCTCAGTATAAAACAGTGACATTTTCTGTAGAAAATGATACAGTGAACAATGTAAATTGACCCACATAAAAACAAATATTTTTGTTTAATGATAATCATTTTACATTTGATTATTTTTTCCATCCAGGAGTGAATGAATGTGTCACAAAGTATGAAACTTAAATGAGTAGAAAGCACACCAGAGTATATGTAGACAAGCTTGCTTACAAGAAAATAAATGACACCTTACTGAAATTTGAGATGGAATAAAATAAAATTGGCAGACTAAATCTTGTATACATTCTACAGATACTGTGCTCGTTAATAAGTAAGAACATCTAGCTATTAACATTGGTGGATTTGTATAAGCAAAAACTTGTTCCAGAATTTGCATTAAGACACCAGTTCAAGGAACGTCTTCTAGTAGTTGTGTGATAAGTCCCAATTAGGAAACTGCAAAATATACCATGTTGTGATAAATATACCTTATTATTTCCAGTGCTGCTTTACCTTCCAGAGACTGTGATATCTCAGTATCACCCAGATCTTTACTAGGCTTTTTACTGATTTATGTTGAGCCTATTCCTTGTTCTGTGGGTTTACTTATTTTGGTTACTAGGTTTCCTTTAAACATTACACATACAGAATTAATTACCGTAATATATATTTTATTACAATAGTATTCCTATGCTTCATTCTGTCTGTGACTCGGTACAGCTAAATGTGTACAGAACTAAGCAAGTGATGATCTTTGCTGTATTTCTGTGATTGTATTCAATTTGTTCAATGCTGTAAATAAACTACGATACATACAATAATAAGTGTGAAAGATCCAGAATGAGGAAAAAGTAATAAAGTTGGTAAAATAGAAATGGAGTGAGAATGTTGGACTTACATTTTGCAAATGAATCCTCTATTCATCTCTAGCATTCACATTTCTGTTCTTTTTATTCAGAGTAATAGGAAATAACAATTGAACTTTAATGGACTCAGAGTCTCAGGGAAGATAAATATTCTTCTCATTCAGAAACTTAGATAGTCATTGAACTAAAATGGTGCACTGGTTGTATGAAAAATGGCTTTTTGGGATTCAGTGGTTTAAAGG